>JAVQIZ010186103.1:0-16464 GCA_036023535.2 Galaxias brevipinnis
CAGGAGGATCTGGAAAGCGTTGCTGGGGATAGGGACGGATGGAATTCCCTGCTGGGCCTGCTGCCACCGCGACCCGGCCCCGGATAAGCGGCGGAAAATGGATGGATGGATGGATGGAGAACTGTGGTAGAACAAAGCCACCAGAGTGAGCTTATCTAAAACACTAGAGCCTAGATCCAGCCGGTTTTCCTTAAGTAAAAAAAATAAAAAATAAAATAAAAACTGACTACAGTAGCTGCTTGGCTCTGCCTATTATTTTCCAGCTGGACCACCGTGTGTCCTTGACACTGCAGTCACAGTCTCACTTAGATGGGTTCTGTCTCATTGGCTGCCTGATTAAACGCATGCAGATGTTGAGGTCATGGTTCAATGTCGACTCCTCGACGCTGCCTCTCTGCGACGCTCCGAATGGCTACTTCCTTATGCTTTATTTTCCGCCCATAATTGGTTGTCGTCAATCGCAGCGCCAAGACGCCGTGCACACAATCAGAAAGCCCTTCGTGTGAAGCTGTGCATTCAGCGATTCCAACGTTGCATTGCGCTGATGGATTGAGGTGTCCTTCGCTGACACTACTATGCATGCCCATGTCAAACTACAGATTACCTACAAAATACTCGACTGTGAAAGATCAGCGTTGTAGAAGTGTGTGCAAAGTTTTCCCCCAAAAATGTAATCCAGACAGATGTCTATTAATTAGTCTCTGACGGCACAAACAAATGGGAAAAATGGCTGCCGCACGATTTTTATACTTTAGGTGAGATCTACTCTGACGTGTAGACAAATGTACTTTGTCACAAACAGCTGTTCTCCTATTAAGGCAAAAAAAAAAGTCACTCCAAGCAGGAACTACCATTTAGCCGGAGAGAGAGAGAGAATGAGAGAAAGAAATAGAGATATAAATAAAGTGAGAGAGAGGGGGGGAGAGAGAGAGAGAGAGCGAGGGAGGGAGACAGAGAAAGAGAGAGAGACAAAAATAAAGTGTTCCTCACAAGGGATCCTATCATGCCCTGCTTCACCAAAAACTGCCAGTTTAAAGGAGAATCCATCTTGCTTAGTGCTTTGAAGTGTCCTCTTTGCATTGTGCTACTTAGCATATGCTTTCACCTTCCCGGCAGAGATTCTTGTGTTACTAAAACACAAGCGTCTTATGCATTAAGAAATATTGATGCCTTTGTAGCACGGTAGTGTTTTGGACTGAATGACTGTCTAACAGTGCTGACTGGTATAAGAAGGGGTGGGCATATTCTATAAACTGAATATTTTTTCGGCGTTGACATCAGAGCATGTTGTGCAATGATGTTCAAACAAGAGAAGCTTTGACTGTAATGAGGTAGCCATAGTATTTTCAACTTAGTATTCTGTAGTTCAAAAGCTCACACATTTGTGAGTTCAACATGCTGTGTTCAAACACAATTGTGGCTTTAAAGTGTCAAAGCACACCACGCAGTATGCATTTTGAACACGGTGTGTGATGGTATTAACACAGAGTCAGAACAGCGCAACTGCATCCAAAAAAAAAGGGCTCAATTGAGTCCAACACACTCTCAACCATATCGCAGTCGAGTTAGACAGAATGAAACAGGAGATATTTCGGTGGTTACAGAGAGGGGCCATGGAGACCTTTGCTGACAGAAGCATTAGATGCAACCCACACACATACGGTTCAAACTGGAGATGAACCTGTCTACCAAAGAGAACCGCTTCAAAACATAGAGCTTAGGGTCTACCTCTTTCGGGTCATGCTATGCCCTAATTATTACACAACCATGTGCAGCGTTTTCGTTTTTCTTCAGGTAATCTCATCATCCTTTGGTCTGAGGAGACACTCAGCCACTCCCTCACACATAAACACACTCTCTCTCTCCCTCTCTCTCCCTCTCTCTCTCTCTCTCTCTCTCTCTCTCGCGCTCACACACACTTTCAAATCATAACAAACAGTCCAGGTGCTTCGACTGCAGAATGTTAATGTGTGATATGTATGCAGCTATTATGCCAGGAACAGGAGACCTGGACCTGTCAATCATCTGAAGCCTAACCTCAGGGGTTCCTACGGCTTTGTCATGACCATCCTGGTGTTCAAACCGGATGGTATGCCACCAACACATGTAAGGCTATTATTATGCAACAGGTCACATGGCAAGGGAGCGTTTTCAGACATTATATAATTATGGCCTTTTTTATTCACTTTTTGTTAAGTGATCAGAGTTCAATAATGGAGCTACCCCCCAAGTGACCACTTTTATTTTCTCCATCATCGTCATTATTATCATTCAGATCCATAGCCTTATAATACTGCAGATTGTGACTGTCAACATACAGGCATTTACGAAGAGGAAGTATCTAACATTACTAGTATCTATTAGTCCTCCCAAAGTTCTGCCAGTATTTAAAACGTAGCCATAACAATGGCAAATAAACAGTAATCATGTAATTGAATTCATGAACAATGAATGACATTTCATATTACTGTGCTAATTTAAGAGCCTATGTTTGTGCACTAGCTAACAAGAGAGATCTGAACAGACCCATCCGCATGATAAACGACCTCCACCTTCCATTTTCCATAAGGCAACAAAAAAAAAAGAAAGCCAAAACCCAATTCCATTATTCTAACACAAAGATTTGTCTTGTGTGTCTGAGAGACTCCAGGCACTGAGTTTATAACAGTGCATTTGCCTCTGTATCCCGCCTCTCTCTTATTCAATCAAAGAGGCATTTTTTATTGCCAGCGCTGGAGCACCTGATTGCAATAACCCGCCTGATAGATTGCTGTGGCGCAGTGCTGTTGCAGGTGTTCTGTGTGCGCTGGATTCATCTGTTTTCATAAAGAGAGCAGCCACGGCCCTTGGACTCACAGAGTTCCAGCGGGTTCAAAATAACTTGACAAAATATGTAGATTACTTCGGCGAGTTATAGTACAGTGGGGGGATTACTCATCTCTTTTCCCTGTCTTTGATTCAGCGTTTCGCAGATGCACTACCCTGCTGCACCTCTGAGTGGAGGCCCACCTAACACGAGGATCAGGGACCGTAATGGGAGTCTAACCTCGGCGTCAGATTATATCTAATTGAAGTGTGTGTGTGTGTGTGTGTGTGGGGGGGGGGGGGGGGTGCAACCGAAAACATATTGGTGTTTGACCTTGTTTCCATTGACACGTCAAATGCCATTTCATCTCAAAACAATCTAGGGATGGAAAGTAGGCTATGAACTGGGAATAGAAAGACAACCTTTTAAAAAATGCATGTTTCTCTAGGGAGCAGAGTGACAATCATTTTAGCCCCCCCACACAAAACTCTGTTTTTGAGGTGTTTAGTAGTCCAATCTGATGTGACAGCTACCTCTAAAATCGCTCAACTGCAGGACTATGACATAATTAACTATTTATAGAGGTCGTTTATATTACATTTAGTACCAGGTCAGACAAAATGGCTGCTAAGAAGCAAAGTAAAACATTAAATGTGTCCATACGTGCGGCTAACTGCGCTTACAAGCAAATGATCCAACACAAACACAGAACAAATTAAGTATCATCTGAAAGCATAATGTTTATGAGCATTATTTGGATTTGGTTGTAGTAGGCGATTGTGCTTTCTTTTGTGTCAGAGGAAGGACTGCAAGAGCGGGAAAGACAGATGTTTTGGGAAGTAGTGTGAGGCTAATGAGCACGAGGGGAGAACTGGAAAAAAGCAACAGCAACACATTACTGAGGATGACATCGGCAGCGGCAGCAGCAACCCGCAAAAACAACAGCCTCCAGAACCATTTATTATGTGGTGGCGCAAGTCTAACACTCCATTTTTCTTTCTGATGGAGCCTACTCAAGTGGTAAGTAACTTTGATTGCAAGCAAAAGAATGAGCGCGATGCCGTGCAAACTTTCCGAAGTAACCACAAAGGACTCTTGAAGCACTGCCTTGTTCTGGCAGAAGGTCATTGGTTGGCACACTTAGTCATTGGCGGCAGACAAGCTGTCTGTTCTTAGATGAACATAACATGGCAAATGCAGGCAGATATATATATATATTTTTCTATTTTTTTTTTTTTTCTTTTTTTTTTTACGGCTACGACAGACACTTGCAGCGGGCACTTAGAAGAAAAAGTACAAACACCCAAGCTACTTCAACAAGTATGGACTGAGCCAGAATTAATCCGGCTTTTGAGCAGCCTCTGTTACGCCACGGTTGCATGTACTCCGCCTCATTTCAAGTGACGTGGGAGCTTCGTTTTGAAAGCTAACCTTTACTTTCAAAAAGCTACAGCAAATGTGTTACGACAAAGGGACCACCTTTACTACACTGCTGAGCAACCCGCTCCCCCTGTGTTCAGCCTACAAAGTGGGCCTGCTTGTCTGACATTTCACAGGGCTCAAATGTAATTAGCATTATCTAGTGCCAACTTCCCATTTAGATAAGGGATCCTGAGAGGTCTGGTGTCTGGGTTAAACTATGTTGTGATGTGGTAAGGACAATGATGGCATCAAAGAAAATGGTCAGCCCATGCACTCAAACACACACACACACACACACACACACACACACACTGATAAATAGGGCAAAAGAAAGAGTAAGTACAACTTCAGTTATACAAAAAATAAATTAACAGTCAATAAAAAGAACAAGCGGTTAATTCAATAAAAAAATACAACAGAAAGGTATGCACGTTTTAGTACATTGCGTCGGCAACAGTGTGTTTCCATAGAAACATAAACATATAGAATAACCTGGAAAACTGTCATTCCCATTGGGTCATGATCACATTCCGATGAAGGCTTTCTTTTCACAGAATGCATTAGCATGAATTGTTTAAATAAAGTTCACCAAACTGTTAGCTAGCTGTACCATGAGAGCAGAGAGCAATACACTTTACATAATGTAAGATATTGGCAGACTGCCCAGTGGCAGGGCACTGCATATGTACAACAGTATATTGTATTTACATTTATCATAAACAGTTTACAGTGCTTCCCTAAAAACTAGGTCAACTTTAACAACAAATCACATTTTAAAAGAGTCACTATTGACCCCAATGATGTCATTTGAATAGAGTGATATAAATGAGTGCATTGCAGTAGAGTTACTATACTTGATGAATTTAACGCATCTCTACACTACAGCGTGCATACCTCCTATGTTCAGGCTACCAGGTGTCACGACTTCATATTTTAACATTACTCTTTCTAGCGTTGGTTACTCAGCAAATATGAGGTCTTCTTGAATATCTTTTAATAGGAGGCTGGGATTTCCTCTTTTTTTATTATTGTCTGTCACATTAATGTCCTCTGTTCAAATTGCGCCATTAACATTTCAACATTCTCGCTCGGCTTAGGCCAGCGACTCCTCTAATAGCAACCGCCATAAATGTATAATTAAGTCCGCGTTCC
Source organism: Galaxias brevipinnis (assembly GCA_036023535.2). Classification (NCBI taxonomy): domain Eukaryota; kingdom Metazoa; phylum Chordata; class Actinopteri; order Galaxiiformes; family Galaxiidae; genus Galaxias; species Galaxias brevipinnis. The sequence continues at coordinate 5,381 of JAVQIZ010186103.1, forward strand.
ATATGCAATGTGAAGTGAGTGTGTGGGTTTAAAGAACATCCCAATCGACGCAGGACATTAGCATAAACAAAAAAGAGAGAGATAGATCCAAAGGCCACAACTAATTTGTACACATTATGTGACTCTGAAAGTACGTACGACAGGGGAACGTGTTGTGGAGAGTGCCATGGCAACCTTGAGGGCCGTGCAAGAAGTATATTGAATAAATACATGAACACAATAGGGTGTTAATTGCATAACGCAGCACACCTCTATACAGTAGAAACATCGGCATTCTTTTTGTTTCTCCAATCATTTTTTTCTCATCTGAATGTGTCACCTGTCCATGCCTCAAATAATTCCATCTACCTCTCAAAATATATGGACAAAGCGTTTTAAAATAGATTATTGAATAATTCACACATGCCAAGAGTTTAGGACCTGCAAACGAAATACAATGATTATTTAATGGCGTATAGCTGTTGCATAGGCCTCATGATAAATTTAAAAGGAGTGCATTATTAAGTTCTCACCTTCACGGTTTGTCCGGCTTCAGGGCCGTCCTAGTGGGAACAGAACGAGATAATTAGGAACTATTGGGAATTCAGGGGACCCTACGTTAATAATGCAGCAGGATTTTAATTTCCGACGAATCACAGCACAGTCCTTGTCTAACCCCTGGGCCATGTGAATGTCCAAAAGTTTGTGTGTGTGTGTGTGTGTGTGTGTGTGTGTATGGGTGTGTGTGTGTGTGTGTGTGTGCGTGCGTACATGTGTGAAAAAGAAAATCCATTTAGGATACATGCTATGTTTTCTGTCATTTGGCATATTGCCCATATATTTTTCTTGCGTTCTCTGTCAAACTGATGAAACGAGATGTAAGGGACAGCTGTTCTCTAATGCACTTGGGCTGGTAAGAAAAGAAATAAAAATCTAAATCTGCACGGCAGCTCATACAATGAGCCTTTCAAACGCTGTCCACCTACACTATTTTATCAGTACTTGTGAGTCACAGCGAAAACCACCACAGCAACGCCATCAAGATGAGTGGCACACACAACATTTTTTTATTTTCAGAATAAAACTAATAAATAAAATAGCTAAGCCCAGGACTTCTGTGCCGTGTCAAAGCCTTCTGAACACTGATATGTACAATATTCTAAGATTTCAAAGAGAAGTCTGAGACAGGGCTGAATTAATGTAATTTAGTTTGTCATTGGAGGAGTGTACTGTAGAGAACAAGCAGGACTCCTGTGGAGAGCCTTGCTTTAATGCAATGACTGGGGCTGCGACACCCCTGCCTAGCAGCTGTCAAAACTCATCTCACATCATCACTTCTCCGCACCTACCAAGTCAAAGAAAATGATAGCCAGGTAAAGATTATTCCCATTTCTCTCTCTCTCTCTCTCTCTCTCTCTTTCTCTCTCTCTCTCTCTCACACACACACACACACACACACACACACACAAACACACTCTCTATTCCCCCTAACCTGTGAAATGATTTTTCTAAGACAGGCTGCAAAGCGAGGTAGGTGCTATTTTGCTATTAGCATATATATCACTGGTTATGCAGAACAGACAGGCCCTCTGGAATGACAGTCCGCCTTGGTGTCAGCATTGGGCTGGCTTGGGGAGGGAGGACCTCTTATTAAATGGGTTCAGAAGGTGTGGATATTCAGTTAGCGTTCTTTGTTGAAAGGACCAACTAGGTTGGGCTAAACGCTGGAGTTGTTACTCGGCGGTATGCTTGTTGCTCATGCTCACATTTATTTCAAACAGACGGATCTGTAATATTGAAAGAGAAAAGTTGATCCATCTATTCATGTATTGCTTTTAAACTATGAGTGTGTGTGTGTGTGTGTGTGTGTGTGTGTATGTATGCGTGTGTGTGTTTACGTGTGTATGTACAGTACCAGTGAAATGTTTGGACACACTTTCCCATTTGCTTGAATGGGAAAGTGTGTCCAAACTTTTGACTGGTACTGTATGCGTGCAAATTGACACATAACAAATTAACTGGATGTTGATGGCTGAGTGTTGGCTGTGTGCTGCTATGTAGGTTGGCAGTGACGCTGCATGGTGTAGATACTATGACTATGTTTTTTTAGACTACAAATAGGTAAAGCATGTGTGATTATGTACCTAGTGCAGACACCAACCATTCACAGAAGACCCCTTAGAATCCCTTAAATAGTTGACATCCAGTACCTGCATAGCGATGGTGAGGGATGTGGCCTGGAAATGCTGCTCTACTAGGCTGGCCACTTTCTGAGTGGTGCAGAAGAGATCTGCCAGTTCGTCTGGACGCAGGTCCTTGAAACGCTCCACTGGTCTCAGTGGACACACCAACACATCTAAAAGGTCATTGTTAAGGAGACCGGCCCATAAAGGTGAAGCACAGCAGACAGACAAATGACCACAAAAGCATTACGTCACATGACTTTCTCTTTCTAACCTGCAGTTATTTTCAAAGGTGCTGGCAGACATTTGTGAGGCCTGTGAGGTACCTGGCTACACTTAGACACTAAAACATAATTGTCCCAAAAGGAATAACCCATAGGCATGGCTATGGCTAAGTTGGAGCATATAACAACAACAACTAACAATTGAATTGAAGTGCAGTTGTGGTGAAAGTAGGGCAGTAGGGAGCGTAAAGTTCTAAGGATATCTGACCACATTCTTTTGGGTCAAGCTAACAAATACTAGTACTCAAATTACACTTATTTTCTTTGGCAGTGTTTTAAATCAAATAAATGTATGACTGTGATGGGAGTGAGGTTTTGTGCAGCTCCGTTTGTACAGTACTGAATTGTAAATATGCACTTATTTAAACATTATATATATAATTGTTTGATAAACATTGTAAATAACATTAAAAAGGGTTTGCCATATGTGCTCAGACCAAAAAAAATTAAAAAATAAAAATAAAAATTACTGTTGAATGCATAATGTTAACATTGAAAATTATCAAACCTACTGCTATTCTGAACCACACACAGCATGAGGAACAAAAATGATCAATTTCAGTTGACTCATGAAAGGTCATGAAACATATTTCACAGGAAATTCCACATACCATAACTCAGTGCAATCACGGTGAGAAATGTAATCAAGCTTGGCCACTACAGCAAGAGCCATTTTTTGGATGACAGGTGGAAAGACTTTGAGAGAAAATGTCCAAAAGCCAGAGAACACGTTTTCCCTTAGTTTCGGGTCACTGGATCAATAACTGTGCTTTTAGAACACTGCCACGGAGAAACTGTTCTGAGAAAACACACACGCACGTACAGACACACACACACACACACACAAACACACACTACAAACAGTGGGAACCCACAATCACAGTGGACAATAAACAGAAAAGAAAGAAAGACTAAAATACCAACTCATATTGGAGATTCTAGGGAATTGAACTTGATACAAGGTAAACAATTTATTTCTCCATGGGTGGGCAACAAACCATACTTGTATTGACTATGGACTCAACTTGTATAGACAGGTAGAGTTGTCCTATATGTGTTTAAAACATTTGCCATCACCTTGAGTTATTGTAACGTTCATTCATCATACTTAAATGACCCTCTGGCAATCAACTCAATTGATCGTGTTCACAGGAGAGACCACTGTGTTCTAAGCAGCTGATTACTTTTAAACGCAGGCAATGTTTCTTTGTGCACATAAACAAAGGAAATATAACAAAATCATAACACTCCGCAACCAACCCTCAGCTATAAAACGGCATTCTGTTGTATTCAAAGGTGATGATTACATTTTATTTGATTATTTTCTTGTATTCCACTGCACAATGGCCTCGCTAGGGATCCATTCATCTCGTAAGTCAGAAACAGAAGCACAAATGATGCGTTTGCACCCCTTTTTCATGGGTGTCGCTGTGGAATGAAATCAGATATCTCATATCATTCTGCTTCTGGTGAGCAGAAAAGATTGGGAGAACCTTTGCTAGGAGTCTAGTCTGCAAACAAACCTGGGGTGCGTTTGGAGGGAGGACATTCTGTGCTTATGAATAATACACTAAAGACAAATGTATTAGTGCTTCATCATCGAGTGAATTGAACTGGATCATTCAATATTGAGTCCACAGTACAACGATATAAAAACCTCCGGTAAGCCTCAATGGTGTTGTAAGCATATTAGGTTGAAGCCTAAATAAGTAGAAGAGATTTGTTTCATGATACTGCAATTACGTTGCTTTTGTGTCAGGTGTACCAATTTACCTCTCAAGTTTTCCTACAGCCCTTCTTGGTTAGAGTCACAACCAATTTATGAAGTACACAAACAAGCACTCATGCATGCACGCACACACACACACACACACACACACACACACACACACACACACACACACACACACACAAAGATATTAACACAACACACTGCTTCAGCCAGACCGACCACGCCATGGTACAAATGGTCGACCAGGGATTACACGTACACAGTAGCACCCACTCAAAGCAGAATCTGATCAAAGCAACATGACGAGGGAGTTAGTGTAAAAAAATAAATACATAAATAAATGCAAACAAGTGAATTTGAAGAGAGTTTGAGCCTGTGAGAGTTTCTTTTAAGCAAAGTAAAAGTCGTTTTTCTCTTTGCGCAGGGAGCTTAAATCAAGAACACGTGGGGGTGGATAACGTCCCTCTATCAAGCACTCTTTGATGAGAAATGGTGGAAGTAAATACTCAATCACAAACGAGTGACTGCAATCAAAAGTGAATTTCACGCATACTCTTTTTTTTTTTTTCTAAAAGAAAGAAAAGTATCACTTATTAAATTGTGATTGTCAAATAAACAATGACAGCTAAATTATGAAGGATGCTCCAACACATAATTGTCTACCTAGTAACTTTTCGCAATCTGCTGCTATTCCCGGCTGGGACCTAGCCTGAAGTAAATCAAGGAGAGGTGGGGGTTCATAATGTGCCAGATATTCAGTTGTCTCCACATTCGTAAACCTCGCCACGATAAACACGCCACCTTCTCACTATGGGCCACTGCAGCAAAACCTTTTCACCGGGCGCCAAACAGCCGACGCCTTTTCAGCGCACGCCAACCCATCACGTCTGGTCCCTGCCAGACACTTCATTCTGTCCTCTGAACAGTTGTCCAGGTGAAAAGGGGCTGTTTCCGTATGTCCCTGCCCGAGCCAATCCAATCTCAATCTTTCAACAGACGGCGGGGGCCTCATTCTCTTTACAGCCCCCCTCCCCGATCCTCTACGGACTCAGGCCAGCAGGGAGGGGAGGGGGAAGGGGGGGTGGTCTGGGGAGCGAGAAACTCTTCATTCTGATCCCATTATTATCTGTCATAACAGTTATTTGACTGCTATTCATCCGATTCACTGGCAGGGTCGCCGTGGACGTAATAAGAACAAGGCATGGCAGGTTGGTTTTACATTGCAAATGCAATCATTTCTTTGAGGGAAAACATCTGCCCCCAACTCCGACGTTATCACTTTACCGCGATGACATCGACTTTGCCTGGGTCTGTAACAGTCAACCCTATTTGCACATTCACCCCATTTCAACCAACCCCCCACCACCCCACCTCTCTGCATACCCCAGGTTGCCCCCCCCCCCTCCATTTCAATATGCGGTGGGAAAATTGAGTAGCCGGATTAGAGCGGGCAGATATATATAAATAATGCAACACACAATTGGATCACAAATCCTGTGATTAAACTCGGGGAGCTGATCCTGGCCAGTTTCAATGCGACGCTGGAGGAATTAAAATGGCAGCTGGCGTAATAGCGTGTAATGTAACAATTAAAGATTACTGTCCACACTGTGACCCTGCAAACAGTGTCAGGCTATGAGGTCCAGGGTTCAGCTGCAGCTGCTGGGGAGGAGGCCAGAATGCCAATGTACCGTCTGATACCCTCACGATGATCTGACAAAAGAAGATACCAGAAGCAGAATGTGGCAATGTATGTCTGAATCCACACTGCCTCAAGTCTAACTGAAAAGGTGAGTAACACCTGTTTTGATTGTTCCTGTTTGCAAAGCGTTGTTGAACAGTTACCAGAGCAAACACACCGACACACACTTTGCTGGCCTATGCACACAATCTGCTAGTCTGTGATGAAAACAGCAGGCCATAAAATAAAACAAAAATGCCCCAAAAACAAAAAGATACATCACCATAGCAACCATTGGCTCTGTCCTCTTGATTACGGCGAGGGCAGCGATGGCCGCCAAGCAACCAATCAGCAAGGTAAAAGGGCACACCACTGCTGAAATAAAGGGCTCCTCTCCTCTATAGACGTTTTACCGAACAACCTGTAGACTGTATGAATAGAGCCTGAGAGAGAGAGAGCGAGAGAGAGAGAGAGAGAGAGAGACAGGGAGAGAGAGAGAAAGAGACAGAGAGAGAGAGAGAGACAGAGAGAGAGAGAGAGAGAGAGAGAGAGAGGCAGGGAGAGAGAGAGAAAGAGACAGAGAGAGAGAGAGAGAAAGAGACAGAGAGAGAGAGAGAGAGAGAGAGAGAGAGAGAGAGAGAGAGAGACAGATGGAGGGATGAAGCTGTGCTTGGAGTACTTCAGGAGTAAACATGGGGCCAGACACCAGCCACAATGTCTTCATTCTACATCTTCATTGCTTTTCAAGTCGCTAGGCGACGGATTGAGATCCTAAATTGCAATAAAGTGGCTTTAATTACTGCGCAAGGCCCTCTTTATTAAAAAACACAGTCTACGCCACAGAATTGGCTCATATTACAGCCGAAATATGTGTAATCAAACCTTATGACTTACATTTCATCAAATATTTAAGCTTTTATTATGAGTCTTTCAGTCAAACCTACTGTATATGACTCAAGAACCAATACAAAATCATGTTTATTTGAGCTCATAATGGAATCAATAGGAAACCTAATCTCATGTGTGCAATATTGCGCCGACGGCAGCAATGCTGTTCATGGGGAGAGACGAGAACTTTCATTTTTGAATGTGTGCTTGCCTGCTGTCTCTGTGTATTTCCCACACATACACACAGACATCGTCGAACTACTGAAATGTATCCTGCAACCCCTTGAAGCCGCTACACTTTAACACAAACAGTAGTTAAAAACAAAAGCATCTAATTAAAAGCAGAGTCGTGTCAAATGAGGCATGGGAGGTGCACGCTCTGAGACACTATACTGTTTACACTCTCTGTGTGTGTGTGTGTGTGTGTGTGTGTGTGTGTGTGTGTGTGTCAATGTGGAAGTGGTGAGGGGGCAGGGGGACGGGGGAGTCTATGGGTCCTGGTACATATTAAACCACTAAGAGACCGCAAGACAGTTTTTTCATTATTTCTCAGTTAAGCTGGAGGCCTTTGCTAGAACATGGCTTGGGGAGGAGGCCCCATCTGATAGAAATGGACAGCTGCAAGGTCCGTCAGAGGTCAGAGAACAGCTCCAGAAGCAGCTTCACAGGGCCTGTCTGGACCACTGTTGGCCTGTCTGCCTATCTGGCTGGCTGTCTGGCTGTCTCCCCATCTCTGTGTCCCCGCGACCCAACCCCACAGCACTGGGAGCTCAGCCAGACCTCAGTAGTGGAACCCAGGAGGTGCGGAAAGGCGGACACAGACAGACTACTCTGGGAGTTCAATTCCCACTCAGCCCAAACCCCCCCTCCCTTCCCCTGCCTCTAAACAGTCTGATTTAATGGGAGCAGTCAGATCTCGTCACAAGGGTCTGTGTGACACAGAAAGAGTCCGTGAGGGTGTCTGGGAGAGTACAAAACACTGGAAGACATTTGAGCAGTGCGACCACCACGCGACACTGATTGTATCACATTGAACAAAGGTTGGGGCGGAGCAGTTGAGAGTGTATTTTGTAGATGAAAAGGACACAACCTTTTTAGAAATTCCATACAAAAAAAAAAAGTAAAGGCCAAATGAGTCAATAGAGATGTTTGAAATTAAATAAAGACTTTGAGATGCTAGTGTGCTACCAGCTAACCTTTAATGTTAAATACATTGATGTCGGGCATATTCTGAAAGCATTCGGTGCGTCACTACTGCGATGGGAGGTAATACGTTGCACTTAAAATGAGCACAACACAGTCTCTATTTCCAGCCTGAAAAGGACACCTCTAGCCAGCCAATCGGCTTTTTAAGTCCTGCGTACGGTCATAATCATCTCCCCCTGCCACGAAACGCACTCGATGCCATGAAAAGACTGACCTCCCAACCCCTTCCCCCCGGCAGGCGAGAGCGGTCTTCGAGCCCAGTACTAGGTGTCTTCTACGGCTTCCGGGGATCTCATGTTCACCAGCGCAGGGACAGAATGGAAGAAAGGAACATTTCAATCCACTTGGTTGCTGTCAAGCTCCGTCCGTAGGGTCCTTGGTGAGCCCTGGTGGGTTAATGGCACCATTCATTCAGTGAGAGGTCCAAGGCCCCTTTTCCCTCTCACGCATCCCTGGTGATAAACACCTGAGCTCGGAGCTCCGGCACAGCAGCATCCTAATGCACCACACACCATTATAGGAGAGAGAGAGATGGGAGAGGAGAGGGGCGGCGTATCATCTGGGGTGGGCTGGAAGGTGTGGGAGTGTGTGGGGTGCTTCACAGCACTGACTGGCTGTTCCCTGGTTTAAAAGGGACCATGAGATGGAAATACAAGGACGCTTCCATTGACTCTGCCATCACAATCTTTTGATTTTCTATTTATATGTCTAGATTGACAGTTAAGACCCAAATAATGCTGATTTATGTCCTCGCCCAAATAATATGTTCAAAAATATATTTAGAAAAACAAAATATATATATAATGTTACAAAGAAAGACGTCTGTAAAAATGTTACGTTTCGTTTCCACATGTGTTGGCTTCGTTTCGTGAGGAAGTAACTGCCTTGATAAGACTGACATGTTGACGCGATAGACTTGAGGAAAGATGAGATGTAGCAGCAGACGCTGCTTATACCTAATCCTGACCTGGACTAAACATTTTGTCAAATTGTGCCATTTAAATCATGGCAGACTGTCACATTATCAAAAAGGTTTGCTTCTTGGGAAGTTCAACCATGACGGCAAAAGTCTCTTTTCATAAAAATAATGTGTATTTCAAGTATGCTTCTATGAAAAAAAAATAAAAATAAAAGGAGGAGCAAGTCAGAAAATAAGATAAGAAAAAGAAAGACCAGTTTAACTACAGTACAACATGTTTTCTTTTGCTGAAAGGATGTATTGGCTGGTACAGACTGAATGATTGGTACTAGAGTAGCAGCATCGGCAGCTGTGGAGAGGTGTGTCTGATGCCTGTCAATGAGCAGCTAGGCAAGGGTAGACTACTACTGCACACAGCACCCAGCCAGACAGCTAGGCAGTTCAGGTTGACAGCACGGTGCAGATGAGAGAGTGAGAGAGAGATAGAGAGAGAGAGAGAGAGAGAGAGAGAGCAGGAGACAGAACAGGAGAGAGAGAGAGAGAGAGCAGGAGACAGAACATGAGAGAGAATAAGTGCTCCCCGACATGTTTCTTTCAGGGGAACAAAGCCTTGCTGTACTCGTCTGCAGTCTGCCTCTGGCACAAAATGTCTGCTCATTCGAACTGCCAGCCTAAAACATACATAATTTCCTGCAACACACAAAACAACGGGGAGGGTAAAATGAGAGAGACATATTTTTAATTTTGGCGTCGTCCGCTGAAATTTGACAAGTATTGTGGTGTTGCGTCAGTGAGTCTATTTTCCTCATGACACATCTATTCAACAAAAAAAGGGACCAGTGACTGCTAACTGTTATATGTCTATCTCTCTGAAATGGAATGAACTTGGCTGCAATGGGTACAGGGGGCCGGGACCAGCTGGAAGACGAAAAAATGGCAGTTTGATGGCAACATTAACAACTTCATTAGAAACATTGACAAACGTTCTTTCTTCCAGCCAACCTTCCCTCCTGTCACTCAAAATAACTATTACGGCACACCTTTCTCCTGCAATTTTTCTCCTTTGTGCAAACTGACAATCTCCTTGTCAACATTTTTATCTAAAGAAATTCAAGTGCAAGTTCAGCTAGGCTGGGTGCATAAAACATCTGAATCTGAATTCCATGCTGTTTATGCTACATCCGCAATAACACACACCACGGCATTCTGAGTCAACAGTACGCCTGTGCTGCCCGGGAAAAAAGGGAGAAAATGAGTCCAAAATCAAATTTCCTCCACATGATCAATCAAGCCTAAATGACACATCTAAACCCTCAGTATGGCCTGAGGGAGAGTGGAAACCATTTTGGCTCCCCTGGGCCCAAGGCTATATACATGATCTATGGTATGGCTGAAACCTTTACCTAAACAACAAGGGCAAGCAGGCGAAGCGTTATGCCCTCATTGAAAACCCACAGGCTCTATTGGGGGCGTGAATTATTCAAGTTGTGTGTCTCGCGGTGATTGACGATCAGAAAATAACCTCGTCCTGAAACACCACGGAACTGAGGGATAAATAATCGTATTAAGGGGGAGATGCAGGGCTCGAAATGATGTGCGCGCAACTTCATATGCAGCCCATAAAACTGACATGCACACCTTTAATTCCTGATGGATATACTGCGAGTGTTCAATAAGAGGCTCCGTAGAGTAAACAATTCACAGCGGAGAGAGCAATAGCCTAGACAATATAGCATCGGGCCATCATACGGACAGCTATTTTTAGTGAGTCTGCGGTGTATTCAACAATGCTTTAGGCCCATTCATATGCAAGCTGCTGAGGTGACAAACTATTTCGTAACGTTACGAGTCAATAGGGGTACACGGAACAGTTAGGTTGTGTATTGTTATATCACAGATTGCATATAGAAACTAGTTTGTCAGAGGCGCGCATTGCCCTAACCTTGGTAAGGGTAGAAAAGACAGCACCCCACTAGTACAATTTCCCACGCTGCCCCCTCCGGTCTCAGAGCCCTGAACATAGGATGTTTCCCGTCTCCTATCAATAGCTACAACAGAGCTCACTCAATAGCCATCGTCTTGGGCAAAGCTTGCCTCTGCAATTATCACTTAACTGTCAGGTAGGATTAGATGATACACCATGAGACCGCTGCAAAAAAAAACGGGGGGGGGGGGGGGGGGGGGGGGGGGGGGGGGGGGGGGGGGGGGGGGG
>JAVQIZ010186163.1:0-21118 GCA_036023535.2 Galaxias brevipinnis
AACCAGAGAACCCAGGAATGCCAGCCTTCTGTACGGATGTATCAACGTACTTGTTCTTCTCCAGGTAGGTGGACAACCTCTGTGCTATCACGCTGAAAAAGATTTTCCCCTCAACGTTGAGAAGGCAGATTGGCTGGAACTGACTAATGTCTGTCGCATCCTTCTCCTTTGGAATTTACACCCCTCCAGCCCTTCGCCACGCCTTAGGTAATTAATTAATTACGGCGTTTCCAAGACTATTTATAGGCAACTACGGGCGTTAAAGTGGGACAAGACGCGCGCTCACGACCGTCAAATTTTTTATTGATTGTGATTTATTAACGGAAATTGGCATACAACTGGTGTGCGCACTGTTTTATAAATCAGAATTCTTGTGCGTACGTCGTACAGGTAACACTTCCAAGGCTTCCTTGTTAAGAAAATCTGGAAGTGTGGGTGCTAGTGACAGCTAGAATGAGACTCGGTACGTCTTGTACTTCACTCACAGGCTCTAAATACAACATTTTCAGCATGTTCAGGAACAGCTGCAATGCCATTATGACAGAGGATCTAGACTCCGACAGTTTACATGTGTGCCAAGAGCCTCACACTTGGTAATGCGGACTGACGGGGTAAGTAGCACAAGGATATACCAATCAATTCTTCAATCTCCTTCAAAATGTGGAATGATAGGTCACTGTCTCTATTGGGATATTATAGGGAGATGAGGTCAGACCAGAAGTCCCACATTCTAAAGCTAGCACTATGGCTCAGTTTTCTGACAAGCTCTCGCCGGGCCAGCAAGCAGTTGTCACCAAATCAAAACAACAAAGCCGATATGTTTTCTCCCCTGCCCGGGCACACCAAACTTATATAACAGCACATTCATACAGTGCCAGGCTTAACTGTGCGTATGGTCCCAATAAACTTATTTTTTTGCTTTTTAAAATACAAAAAAAAAAAGAAATCTAATTTACCAAGTTCGGTTTTCATGTTTGGGGTTTCATAGGCAATATAGTCATGTGAGTGTGTTGTATGACTACTGTGCTACTTTGGGCTGAATGCATACCCAATTTTACCATAATCCATGACTGACAAGAGGGTAGAACTTTACAACTTTGTTTTTAAAGGAAATCATGATCTTATCCTATATAGAGCTCCAAGTCTGATCCTCACTTTCTTTGTGAGTTCAAGCCAGAGATGCACACAAGTCTTTGAGCTCGATTCGAAGTCAAGTCTCAAGCCACTGTATGAGCAACTTAAGTGCGACTCGAGTCCCCATAGGGAAGAATCAGTTGCAAATCTGTTGTCCATTCTCTTGATACTAACTAGAGCTTTTAATTTTGAATCATTCTGGGATCATTTGTGTCTGAATTACTTCTCCTAAGGATCCCTTAGGATCAATATTTTAAAAGGTCAATTGAGATAACCAGTTTAGCAATCTTTGAGAAGCATGATAAACAATGAAGATCTCATCATTGTACAATCTTAATTTAAACATGTCTCGCCCATTTTAAACGAGAAATGAAGAACGTGAGCTGAGTCAGAGACTTTCATGAGAAATATCTGAGAAGTATGATCCCTGGAAGAGATCTTATCATTTCATGTCTAATGTCTTCCTTGTCTGATTTATTTCTCCTAAATGTCCTAATATCAGCTATACACAAGAATTTAATAAGTTCACATTTATTAGATGCACAAAGTCAAATATGTTTTCTCCACAGGTTGGGAGTGAGTTAATACCCCAAGCAACGGAGTTCAAGTATCTCAGGGTCTTGTTCACAACAAACAGTCATTAACAATGCCCTTTTATTTCCAAACACACTTTGGGTTTCAATTAAATAAACAAAAATCTTACCTGTTCGCGTAAATTCACACTACGCTATTGATAAAACTTCTAACTTGCCAAATATAAAACTTGTGTTGCAAAAAATACAAGACAACATGATCTGCGAACGAACAACCAAATGCTATATCTTTTTCTGCTGTTTGTTCGCTTACATAACATATTTTTTTTAAATTGCAGCCCCGGTAGTGACTAGGGATGTCACGAGAACCAATCCTTCGGCACAAAGTCGATGCGAAAATTCTGAAAACGTGACGATACTCGTTTTCTACAGTACCGAAGGTACCGGCTGCACGTAAAATATATGTTATCTAAGCGAACAAACACCAGCAAAAAGACGTTGCTTTAGTTGTTCATTTGCGGGGCACCTTTTTCAAGCTAAATTCTCCAAGGCTAAAAGAACCCCCGAGTAACCACCCGTAATGTTTCGTCACGATCCTTAAAGTGTTTGGCTCAATCCGAAATGGTTTTGCCTCCCCTGCTGTAAGGTACAGCAAAATCAAATCAGAAATCAGAAACTAACAAGTAGGCCTTTAGATTTGCAATTACAGCCTGTGCCAAAAAGAAACAAAACAAACATCAAAAGTTCGCTTTCGCTTTAAGGCCTCCCCGTATACTGAAAAAGAAAGCAAACTTTAACCGTGAGTAAGCTTACACCCCAATGCAGCAGGGGAACATTTGACTCTCCTTGAGATCTCGCTTACACGTGTTATAAGATGTGTGCGTACGTTTCTTTCTTATAATCCTATAAGTAGACCTCTTTTTGTAATGTTAATAGTTGCTTATTTTAAATAGGCCTAGTGTTACTTTCCTATCACGCGTCCTCCAGACTTTAGTCGGAGAATTATAGAATAATGCGCCAATTTAAACAGCGCCAGCCTAGTCAACCTTGGTTCTTTATTTCCTTCTAAGTTGACATGCACCAATGAACCAGGTGGACGAGGGAAATTCAATGGAACAGTTGTTTTTATATCTCATTCACTTGTTTGCAAAAGTACCACCAAATGAGTTGAAAACGAAAGTTAACGTACACCCCCCACCCTCCCACAATGCCACATCTTAAAGTAAGGCTTAATCCTTTTGACCCCACATATCTAAAGGCCTATTTATTATGTGTGTATTATTCTGTTTTTCATGTCTTGGCTGGGTACTGCCATTGAAAGGATAGGCCATCATTAAAAGATTATTGTTTGTAATTAAAAACCAATGGAGGGTTGCTTGTTTTAAATAATTGAATTGAATTGAATTATTTTCTGTAATGTTAATTGTTGTTTCTTTAAATTTTTTTTTAGCTTGAAGGCTACATGCCACAGTTGTTTTTTTGCAACGTTTTTAAAAAGGAGTGTATGTTAAAGTTTAAAGTATATGGGATTTAATTTATTGTTTAGTTTTTTACCATGGTATCGAATTGGGTATCGAGAATCGTGGAATTTCGCTGATATTGGTATCGACTACTAAATTTCTGGTATCGTGACATCCCTAGTAGTGATGGTACTGTAGAAAACAAGTACCGTCACGTTTTTTTAATTTTGGCATCAACTTGGTACCGAAGTATGGGTTCTCGGGTCATTCCTATTCCACTGTTCCTGTTTATTCCACGTATCTCTATGTTTGACTGTTATTACAGGTCTTCTTGTTTTGTTATGTTCTTATACAGTACTGTGCAAAAGGTTTAGGCAGGTGTGAAGTATTTTTTTATATATATAAATGTTCTTTTTTTAAATATTTTTTTATCAATTCATAAAATACAAAGTGAGGGAAAAGCTAATCTGGTGCAACATTTGGTGTGACCACCCTTCGCCTTTAAAACAGCAGCATCCCCAGCCTAAAACCTATGCACAGTACTGTATATATTTTGCTCCCACAAAGACCATTTTTGTTTGTGTGTGTTCTCACATTGTTGTTGTGGCCAATGTTGTCCTTGTCCTCCTGGGGTGCCCCCACCAAGCAGACTTTAGTGGAAGGGTCTGAAACACCCAGTTTCATCTCCCGTTCCATCTGCTGCTCAAGCCTGAAAACACAAAGTGGACTTGATAAGCTCCATGGTCCACACACGCATTTTGGTAGGATATACTGTATAGTGCATGACATTTTTGCGTGGGAGCATTTCACTTCCATTCCTTTTATTTCAAAAGGAAAATAGATCCCTTAAGGCCTTAAGATACTGACAGTCAAATCCCTTCCACTGTAGCTGTTAATGGAAATTACTGTCAATCTATACTTTAATTACATATACATTACATTAATTATGGACATAGTTTTTCTTTTATTATGAAGCTCTCAGTCTTTCTTTTATTATGAAGCTCTCAGCCGAAGTTCAGGCAGATAACTCACAAGTCTGTACGCTGCTGACGTAAGCCATAATACAGCGCGTTGCACACACACTAATCACTGACGCACCTGTTTACAATCAAATGACAGTTCATTAGGGAAGGGGCAGGGATGTCAAAGCTAGTGTGTGTGGTTGTTGGAGAAGGTGATAGGAAATGCTTGGAAATCGCTAATCTTTGTTAAAGAATTATTCCGTTTGATGGTGAAAATGATCTGGCCAGGGCGAACGTTTCTAATACGGAAGGCAATTGCCGCACGGTCGGGCAAACAAGGAGTTGGACCCAAATGCAGGTTTTGGCAAAATAAGTTACCATTTTTTAAGAACACAGGGAGAAACAGAGGCCAGTAACATAGAACAGTGAAGCAACACAGAACTAAAATAAGGCATGGTTTCAATACAAAACAAGGGAAAACCAATAACCAAAGAAATACAGGGAAACCTAAACAAGATAAAAAGAAGCAGGTGTAAATAATAATCTAGTTAGGTCCTCAAATTCCAGGCCGTGACAGCGAAAAATTTTCCTTAGCAAAAGATATGATTCCCATGTCATGGTAAAATTAGGCAATCCAACATTAAATTATACAGATGAAAAGATAAGGACCTAGAATCAGCAATACATAGCTCGTTTGACCAAAGATTTTTTAATTGTTATTGATGTAGTATAAAGTATTTTGACTTGTACCATATTGGGTGGGTCTAGGTTTCATGGCTGCTTGAGGTTTCCAAAGTTTCAAGTCATTTAACTTTAACATGGAGATTCTCTGTTCAGTTCTAATTGTCCTTTCTCTCTCTCTCCGTCTCAGTACATGCAATGGTGAATTATAATTATTCAACCAACAACTTTTAACATATAGGCAAGAAACTATTTTATACATTTTATCACAGTTTGAGGGATAATATATTTTAGCTTGCATTACAACCGCTATTATTGTTTTTACATTGTCTTTATATCTTGCTATCTAATCTTCTATACCTTTAACAAATACTTTTTCTTGACTGTGATTTCCCCTGTGTTAAATAAAACGTTGTCTGAAATACACTCCCGTAAGTTGTTTGATCTATCTGCCAGCACCTGAGTGTGCGGAAACCCCTACACAGTCTTCCATATAATGGCACATAAGCCATACACTGTGGCAGACATGTGGCATCAGTTAAAGCAATCAGTTAAAGTGTTCATAATTAATTAACTTAAGTTCACTGATCCCTTAAACTAATTTATGCCTTCCTACACATTACACAACTTTCAAAGTTGTAAGATCACTGGACTGCACACACTACACCACTGATCTGTCTTGTAATCAGCTATCTTGAAGTTGTTGTGGTGTTCACACTACATGACTGAATGGCAACAAGGGGTCACACATTCCAAGACAATTCACAAGGAGGAATCCCAGACAAGTCTCCAAACTACTGTGTCATGAAAACACGCGCAAGAAGTGGCTTGCCTTGTTTGTGGCTTACAGTCTCATTGGCTGTAGGTCGTTACTGCTCTCATTGCTGGTCACAACACCGTTGACACTACAGGATTTGGACTCCGGGACCAGATATTAACGGCGCGTTTCCACTGGATTTCGCATCATCGCTTCACGTTGTATCACTCCACTCCATTTTGTTTGTTGTGGGCGGGGATTGAGCAACGTAGCTGAACAATGCTAACCAAAGTATTTCACCGTACAGAAACCTCAAAACTCATTTTCTACTTAATAATTGCTATTGTAGGGCAAACGTTTAAAAAACTACGATAACTTATCAACTCTGAAACACAGGGGGAAGGTAATCAAGCAAACCCGGCTGTCTTGGCTGTAGTAGGGACGCAAACTTCGCCACTTCGCCTTCATTTGCATAGGATTGAAATTCTTTCAATATTTTGTGATTGTGTCGCCTTCCACAATGCACCACAAGCGACATTGCGGGGTTCTCCATAGAAAAGTAATGGGAAGCGAATTTTGGAAACGCACTAAATCGCTAGATTATGTCATACCCTAATTTACATGTGTTTGACGTCATCACGTTCTAATTTGCATAAACTTTGTGGTTGATGTGTGTTTGTGTGTTGAGAGAGGCCACCTAATTCCATATGAAAAGTACATAAAGATATCTTTGTCCAAATAATCACAAGCAAACTACAGGGACATTAATTAAATGAATGAAATTAAATTGATTGAATTAATGAATTTAAAAGGGTCACATAAAAACTGGTGAATTTATATACTGCGGATAAAAAAAGTATTGAACAAGTCACCATTTTTCTCAGTACATATATTTCTAAAGGTGCTATTGACATGAAATTTTCACCAGATGTCGATAACAACTCATGCAATCCAGACATGCAAAGAAGCCAAAACAAATACGTTCAGAAATTAAGTTATGTGTAATTTAATTGACTGACACAGGGAAAAAGTATTGAACACATAAAGAAAGGGAGGCTCAAAAAGACATGGAAAGCCAAGACACACACATCAGTAATTAGAAAGCAATCCTGCCCCTTGTCAATGCAAATTAATATCAGCTGGTTCAGTCCCTACTGATAGCCTATAAAAAGGTCTCTCATTACCAAGGTGTCACACAAGAAGATCTCATGATGGGTAAAAGCAAAGAGCGCGCTCAAGACCTTCGCAACCTTATTGTTGCAAAACATACTGATGGCATTGGCTACAGAAGGATTTCTAAACTTCTGAATGTTCCAGTAAGCACTGTTGGGGCCATAATCTGGAAGTAGGAAGAACATCATTTCACCACCAACAGGTGCTCCTCGCAAGATTTCTGACAGAGGAGTGAAAAGAATTATCAGAAGAGTTGTCCAAGAGTCAAGGACCATTTGTGGAGCGCTTCAGAAAGACCTGGAATTAGCAGGTACAATTGTTTTTCAAAGAAAACAATAAGTAATGCACTCAACCGCCATGGCCTGTGTGCCGCTCACCACGCAAGACTCCGTTGCTGAAGAAAAAGCATGTTGAAGCTTGTTTAAAGTTTGCTGCACAACATTTAGACAAGCCTGTGAAATAGTGGGAGAATATAGTCTGGTTGGACCAAAATTTAACTCTTTGGATGCCATAATACACACCATGTTTGGAGGTCAAATGACACTGCACATCACCCCAAAAACACCATACCAACAGTGAAGTTTGGAGGTGGGAACATCGTGGTGTGGGGCTGTTTTTCAGCATATGGGACTGGCAAACTTCATATAATTGAAGGAAGGATGAATGGAAAAATGTACCGAGACATTCTTGATAAAACTCTGCTGCCATCAACCAGAATGATGAATATGAAACGAGGGTGGACATTTCAGCAAGACAATGATCCCAAACACACAGCCCAAGGAAACACTCAATTGGTTTCAGAGAAAGAAAATAAAGCTGCTAGAATGGCCCAGCCAATCAATCACCTGACTTGAATCCAATAGAAAATCTATGGAAAGAGCTAAAGACCAGACTTCATAGCAGAGGTCGCTCTCCCACTCCTGGCTGAAACACAGACCAGGGGTAGCGGATATAATCAACATGTTAGCAGGGAAGCCTTGGTGGGGTCTGGTCTTTTTTACAAGGCGCTGTGTTATTGGTTTTCAGAAGAGAGGAGCCCAATTGGGCTTTCCCTTAGGAAGAAGTCTCCCTCTTTTCACTCAAAGGGGGTCTTAGAATTACGCAGGCTCACACGTGAAAGGTTACACCCACACACAGAAGGCAGTCTGCTTTCAGCCACAGGCCAATGTATCCGAGGCTGCTGCTGGATGCCACTCGGAAATGTGTTGACACTGACAGATTCTTACAACCCTATCCAAATAAGAGGTATTGGTCTTCTTAGTGTACACACTGTGAAATGAAGCTTGATTACTTAAGTAAAATAAATACAAATAGTAAGATTTGAGTTAAGACAAGAATTGCAACACTTGCACTAAAGCCTCTATAGGCAACATTTTTTTTAATAAATATATTACAATACCTTTCTACAGTTTGCACATTGTAATGCCTATGGGAGAATGAAAAAATCGCCATTCATATCAGTCTTCTAGAATATAAAAGATCAATATAAAAGATGTCTGCCACCAGGTGTGATCTGTGCAAAACTGACGATGTGCTTAACAGCACAGTGAAGTGTGTCACTATATCAGGAAGAGATTCCCTCAAATGGAGTTGAGTCGTTGATCATGCTAGCGATATGCACCTCGAGCATTCTGCATGTCTTCTTTGCGACGGTTGGGTAAAAATAATTACACTAAGCAAACGGCAGGGGTCACTAAAATCACCTACAAAAAACTACACATAGTCGCTTTAATTAAGACCACATAGCATGCATTTCTTAAGATTTGACCCACATGCAAGTGCGAAAAATGTATAAAAGAACAAACACAATACATAAAAAATAATAGACAAAGCCAAAATGTGCCATACTAGTTTTCATAGCAATCTGTAAATGATTGTGAAGATAAAGAAATATGAGAACCTTTCAAGTTTCATATACAATGATAATAACGAGAAGAAGAAAAAAATACAGACAAAAAGTCTGTGAAGAGATCAAGTGTCTATATCATCTTAAGGTGAAACCCAGAACAGATCACCAAAGGGATCTTAAAAATTTATTTCAACTTTGATGGTAGTCCATAAGGTGGCGACAAAGGCAAACTTTTCTTTAACAATCGATAGTATCAAGGGGACTCTAATAAATGCACCTGAAAATGTTGTTTTATTGTTGACGCAGGATGGTGTTCAAAACGACCACTATCTCATATAAATCATACCTCGAGTGGGTCCATATGCCAAATTTTTCGTCTAAAAATCCAAGGTGTAAAGCTGGTGTATTTGTGCATTTGAAAAGGCAGTCTGTTTCTAGGGACTGAGGTAGATTTAGATAACTGGGAGAGAATAATTATATGAAACCCATAAAGTGAGCTAATGTTGCAGTGAAATTTAAAGTCACTTCAGGGTAGGCTTATCTCTCTTTATTACAAAATGGGGCAAACATAATTCAGATACTTAAACATTCTTAAAACTTAAGGCTTTGCCGCTTGGAACAAGCTCATAGCGGTTCTTATAGAGTAACTAGCATGTTTCTGGGATACAGGTAAATACAAAGTCAAACTGTTAGCATGTACCTAAATGACTAACCAGAAAAACTAAATAAATCTTAACAGCCCAAGTGGTTGTAAAGTGTATTTGTACTAGTTGAGACAGTTAACACTAAACCAAAGTGATCACCAGCAGTACAAAGTAATGCAGTGTTGTAGTACTGAGGTGATGTACCATGTGATTTGTTGAATGAAAACAGCCGTCTATTTTCATGCTTTCATACATCTGAGAGGTTGATAGAATAAGAACAAAGAGGAGGAAGTCAAGTGTTTATGCAAAACTGTATCTGTACAAAGAAACAGGATATGGAGGTGGAAGAGGAGTATAAAAATGGCGAGTATAAGATTCCAGTGATGTGGAGCAGCTGTGCACCTCTACCTTGCTGCATTCAGATATCCTTTCCTTCCATTTGCCAGGCTAATACAGAGATTGTGAGGCCCCTGTAGTCTCCAGTCTGCTGGCCACAGAGCCAAGCTAGAACAGCATTCACAGTCCTGGTCATTTATAAAGAACCTGCATTTGAAATAAGGCTCATGAAGATAAACTACGCTGTTCAGCTTTTCCTCCCCATTCCGATCTGCATTAAAAGTGTGCATGGAGGTAGGAATTCCATTCTATGAATTGGCCTTCTACTTTGTCTGACTAGGGGTCCAAAAGGGCGTTGGGGATTAGAAAGGAGAATTACCGGTGACATTTGCTGTGGTCATGTACAAATATTGTCACTAAAACGGAATCAATTCATTTAATTTGAAGGTTCATAAAGTATAGTTACATTGACGGTGAACGGAGAGCTGAAAACATTTCCTCCATTTAATGGAATCTCTTTCTACAGACCTCTTAGTTTCCTCTTGTAGTGACTCAGGTGCAAAGTGGAACACATGCACCGCAAGGAGGGGAAATATGAAGCTACTCTGAAAGAGATTCTATTGGAAAGCACATATACCTTTCATCCTTGTATTAAGAACGTTCAAGTGTTGTAATACAACCACCACTAATGCAAAGTCTATTCTGGTTCCTTTATCCTACTCAGGGTGTCCTTTAGTCTTCATGAATGACATTATTTCCTAGGACGCGAGTATTAGGGTGGAGGAGGGTAATTAAAAGGTAAAGTGCAATGGTGGGAAAATGTAAGGAAAACACTGAAGATGAACAAAGGAATAGAGTTTGGATGGAGGGTGAAAACTGGGGGTGAACGATTGATAGAAAAAAGGAGGGATGCATAGTGACTGTGTGTGCAAGAGGAAGAAAAGAAGAGTGATTGTCATCTGTGTGTGTCAGACTGGGTGGTATTGACTGCTGTCTTATCACCTCTGAATGGGGTATCGATCAGGCTATTATGAAGGTCTGTAATTCTGTTGAGCACACACACACACACACCCACACACACCCCAACAGCTGCTATCAGTACGTAGCCTTTATTACTCTTCTACCCGCATAGATCCCTGCCAGAAGAATAACTGTTCTGGATGTTGGCAATATGTTGTAATTTTAGAGGTGGCAAGCCATATATAATGCGTGTTAAGTTGCTATACTGTACTTTAATTCAACACAACTTCCTCACACCTGAATTGTATAAAGCCCCTGTTACAATGCTATCAGCTATATGTACATATTTCTGATCCAGAAAAGCTTTAATAAAACAACCATTTGCTGCTGGTAGCGCATCGGCATCCAATACATTTTTAAACACACCCACAGACACACACCCATTTTCCTCCTTCAGTCGCAGCCTCCTACACTCACACCAACATGCACGCACATTTTGGAATCCTTAATCACAGCCTCCCAGTCACAATGCAATCTGCTCTCATTAAGTCTCTTTTGTGTTCCTTTCCCATTCCCAGCACCGGGGCCAGATAGCCTATTATACTGGCCTTGTCAGTCAAACAACAGCGCCAGCTTATCAAAATGAACATTTCCATAATATTGAACTCCCTGGAATCCCTGACGCTTCTCTTTGCAAATAGGAAGTCTTCAGAGGTGTGCCGAGCCAACCCCAGCAGGCTGCTCTGCATATTAGTGTTCTGAAGTGCGGAGGAGAGCTCTAAAGACAGCAAGTAGCTTTTTTTTAAAACATAAAAGCAGTGTCTTTCTTTAAATAGTAACATTCTGTTTTGCGGAATGTTTTGTTAGTGTATTGAAAAAACAAAAGCAGTTCTTGCTAAGGCATTCTATCTAAATAAATGAACAGATTGAAAAGACACGGGCGCCAAATTTAATTTAGAACAATATCTTGGCAAGAGTTGAAGAAAATAGAGGGTTGGAAATTTGGAAAACTGTATCTGCAGAAACCTGATCATGGGATTAAGGCTGGCTGAATGTTTGTCTTTATCTCTCAGAACCCCACTTGATTACCAAAAACCTAATCTAAATCTAAGAGTCTTTATTTCATTTTGTATATTAAAGTTTTATGCAGGGGAAGCCAACTATCGACATCCCAAAAATTTACATCCTTGCCACAACACCCCCTCCATCAAAATGCACAACTACCCCATGGAACATTCAATTGTCAGTGTCCTCAGTACCCGATGGATTTAGGATTGTAACTTTGTGAATGCATGTTGGTCGCAGACCAAGAATCCAGTCGACATGACCATTCGGATCCACACCCGCCCAGTTCCAGTGGAGCCTGCCCTGGGTACTGTACTGGTGAGGCCAGGCCTCTCCACAAAGTCTCCCAGCCAAACAGTCGGCCCAACCTCCAGAGACGATGGGATCAGTGGTTTGGAGTAACTCCTTCCTCTGTTACCCACCACCACTTTTCCAGCCAAATGGTCGTTCTTTGTGCCCACCTGTGGTGCCTTTGACAACATTTACAGGGATTAACCTAAAATCCAACACAACCATACCATTTTATCAGGAGAACTTCCTACGGCAAACAGTTTACTTATTACATTTTCTTGAGTTTGATATAGTTTTTTTGCCGGAACGACTTTAGAATGAGTACAGCTTGTTTAACTAATAATCAATCAAATTTACCCTAGGCTTTTACAAAAGCTATATATTAGATTGTTCTGTGATCACACACACACACACACACACACACACGACAAGACAAGGATTTACACAAATTAAAATACAGACAGCCTTACTTCTGAAGTGAATGTATGCACGGCAGAGGACGTCTTTACAATTCAACCCCCCCACTGCCTTTGTAGGAGCAAGCATGATTATGCATCAGTCGTTGGCCAAAGTCAGTTGACACACACATTTACATATTCATGTCTATGCTACTTTAGCTAAAAGGTCATCTGTTATAGCTAAAGTGAAGCTTAGTTAAGTCCGAAATAATTCTAATGGAATGCAGTTGCATACCTTTTTTTTCAGGTAAAGAGACATGATAACATGATATACTTAAAACATTGCTGATACAACTTGTTGAAATATTTCAATTTATTTCATCACATCACATTGCCATGTTACATGTTTGTTTAAATGATTGTGTGTGTGTGTGTGTGCTTAGATACAGTGATGTCTTTAGGTTTAGAGGGTTAACAGGATAAGGTCCCTGTAAAGGACAATGCGTCATGATGGAGCACTGTCCACACTGAAGTTCAACCAGTTACATTACAGATTATGGTCAGACATTAGTACACTTTAAGACCACTAAGGAGAAGCAGACAGCAGAGGAGAGAGGTACTGTCTCCTCTTGTGGCCTTCCCAGTGTTTGTTGGGAACAATCAAATAGTTGTGAGGCTCTGAAAATATTATTTTCATCCTTTGAATACTACTGTAATAGTCCAATCATCAATCAACCACTCTACCTTAACCTGTTCCCAATATTGACAACAGTTCCTTTCCTGTACTTCAACTTGCTTGATTTACAAAGTGGTAGCCCGTTAATCCGTCGTTTAAGTGGTAAGCGTAACCCAGACACACTACACATACTACACACATACTACCACACTGCACAAGTGCATTACCAAATTATAAACCTAGTATCAGAATAACAACACCACATTTGGTCTGTGAGGATCTGTACAAATGTATAGGTGGAGGTAGGTATTTCAGTCAGTTACTCTCTTGACTCTCCAGGTAGGCAGGGCTGGCTTTTGACAAAGCCCATAGTACATGTCATGATAGGGCCCCAGAGGCGGCGAACCACGTCTGCAGACACTGATGAAGATGAATGAATCACATTGGAGCAGTGGGATCTTCATATGCCAATTATACGTAGTCACTTCTTGGAGGATGGATTTGAACAGAGGGAGAGAGAGCAGTGAAATGCACTTACATTTGACACCAAACGATGTATGCCTTCTAGGGGCTGGCATGAAAATTGCAATGTGGGAGAAGGGGAATCAATTGGATTCGGACCTGTTTTTCATTTGACAAGACAACCAGGCTTTATATTCAACGATTCACCACTCAATTTACCTTTCTCATATGTCCTTGCAAAGTAATTTTTCATTTTTGTTAGCCTGTACGTGCAATGCATTTGGGTACTTGAAGTAATTCAGACAGGCTAGCTCCAGGGACAAACAGAAAGAGTTGGGACCTATTTGGAAAAAATGTAATCTTTACACCAGTGGTCATTTAGATTCAATGAAATAAGCTGAATGAGTGATGAGTAAACCTTTAAAGGGATACTTCACCGATTTTCTTAAACAATATATGTTGTTTAGGCTTAATTAATTAAGTAAGTATATTGAACAAGTTCCGGTCATAGGATCAATGTAAGTGAAATTCATGTCTTTTTCCATCCACCGGCATGTAATTGATTCATTCATTGTACAGATTAATTGTATAGATCATTGCGGAATCAAACTTAGAACCAGCAAGCTCTCTTCCCTTGGCTGAAAACAGTGGAATAAAAAAAGATTCAGGAAGGACCCCCGATTATACAATAGAGTAATTTTCTCCACTAATTTGACATTCTGCTGTTTGATTGCAAAATGCTAAATGACAATACAATGTTTTAAATACAACACTGGTATGTGATGAAAAACGTATCAAAAGATCGAAAATGGGTGAACTATTGCTTTAATGCATGTTAGTCACATAGTGGCATCTAGGGGACCAAATCTACTGAGAAAATTCTCCTTATGCAAATTAATAAAGGCAGGAGCCAACTAGTTATTTGCATGACCTGTAGCTGATTTATAGGGTGTAGGTAGTAGGTAGATGAGAGGCAGAGAACTGTTTTCATGAACATTCACCTATGTATTCAATGACTATCTGACTGGGTGCATGCCAGCTACTATGTCTACAAGCACACACAAACAGTGCTCAGGCTGGGTTAATGAATAATGGCTAAAGGGTATGAAAAGACCTTGTTGATAATTCTACAACGCCCGTCCTGTATTTTCATCTTACAATAGGGCTATGGTTCTGCTTTGAATGCACCTTGACAGAAAGAATCAAGCCAGAAAATAACAATTGGCTATAACGCAAAGCCAACACACAAACACAAAAAAACACCAACGTAGGCTATCTTTTGTGTGAAACGGCTTTTGCGAGACCTCACTTCCCTTTTCTCTATTCTTCTCTCTCTCTGTTCCTTAACCTTTACACCTCTCTCCTTGTTGTTTTACTGGTCGATCTGTCTTCCAGCTTTCTCAATCTGTTCAAACATACATGTTTTTCTCCCACTGCTTTTCAGACTCTCTCACCATATCTACCCCTCTGCCTGTTGCAGAGTCACATTTCTAATTAAAGAGCAGTTTTCACTCGAGGCAACACATTCTGAGTAACAAAGGCACAAAGAGGCATTATGGCAGAATTGGTATGCCAAGCATATTGGTGCTATACTCAACCCTTGAGGAACCGAGACAGCCTTCCTTACAAACGCTCACCAACCATGCTATATCTGTGCTGTTCTGTCAAAGAGGTAGATCCAGATGCAGGATATGAAGGTAGAGTGGTGCACTTCCAGAAACCTGAGAAACAAGAATACTTGTGCCAACTCAAGACTATGATAATTAAGAGCAAATTATGAGAGCATTACCATGGTAACGTGCAACAATGAGTAAATGCTTAATACAGATTTTTATGTAGTTCATGAGTTTTGTGTCAACCCTGGTCATCCCGATCTGATAACCTTTTACAATATAGCTAATTCATAGAATTTTCTGTCGAATAGCCGACTAACTTTCTGACGAGACAAACACCCATAATTAACTAAATTCAGAATACTCATATCCATTATGAGCCTGCATTAAGTGTGCAGGACACAATCCCTGATCCCCGTACAACACCTTGCACCCGGCTTCTTGCAAAGGGCAGAGACTAAAATGCTGGTTTCGGGTCACTCTGACAATTGTCAGGATGAGGGTCACAATCAGAGGAGTGCACTTGTTGAAGTACGTAATTGTCAGTTTTGTCAAATTGTCCATCTGGCAGCCCTGGTTAAATGGCAAGTTATTGCTGTACCTCTTAATCCATAAAACATTATTTTGATGCTACAGTATTTACTATGTGATACATCCAAATATGTCATAGAAACACTGTACTGTTTTTGAAGGAAATCAAGGTTACATGCAGACAGGGAAAAAAGTATGTAATGGCAGGCCGTTGGTGAAGTTGTTTTGCTAAATAGCGATTATCAAGTCTCTCCGTTGCCCAACCTAAATCTGAGGACCACAACAACCAGCAGGACTCAGCGCTCTGCTGTCTAATAAGCTACTGGTCACTCCACGAGAAGCATGGCAGAAGCTCTAACCCATGCATGTTTCTCCCCTTTAAACTTCCCGAGGCCAAGAGGGACCCATTAAAAGCTGAAATCACGTCTCCTAAAAACGCAGCCTCTTGGGACCTCGATTGTGTACCATGGCTGTCTCCAATTACAAACAGGGTGTGATCGTGGGGCAGTTCATTACAACACTCCCTCTGTGTGTCACCCAAACTGTGGTTGAGAGTGGTTGAGAACGGCAGGGTCACTCTTGCTGTACAGCATGGCACAGTATTCCATGTGTCAAGCGTGTCATTGAGAAAAGTTAGATCTTGATGGTGAAGTAGAATGTGGCCATCATTAAAAATAGAACATTGTGTGCTGCAGCTAGAGAGTATTTTTGCTTGGTTTATTATTGATATCAACGAGGGGATAATACTTGGGAAGCTGAGTTAGAGATTTTGAGAAAGGCAAAAAGTGAACAGTCCCCACAGCGGCCCGTGAGATCTTGCTGGATGATGACTAAATGCACTTGTTTGATGCTCCTTGAGTGCCATCTAAAATTTGGCAAACAAATTTTGAGGATATTAGAGGTCAATGTTTGAAGGTGTGCTCCCAACCAATTTTGATATAATATGCGCAAAGCACTATTCATAATTTCTGACTCAAGAGAAATAGTCAACACGCATTGCAGTTTCTTAGACTCTTCAAACTTTGGAGAAGTAAGGTAAGTTAGTCGGATATTGACATGCAGATGAAGTAGAGGTATGAGAGTTAGCATGAGACCTATTATTTTGAGACGTTATATTTAGAACCGGAGCTAATGGGTGAACGTATACAAATGGCAGTCCTCTGACATTTACCAGCCTGTGAGCACCACAGGTTATCATGAGGAGGTTGATAGCCTTACCTGAACATTACATAAAGCCTTCAAGTGCACAGAGAAGCTTTTGAAGGGTGTTGTTCACACTCCAGCGCTTCCTGACCATCTCTCGCAGGGGACCGCTTCGGTTAAAAGTTCCTTTGCAGCAGATTGGATGTGGCCTCCCAAGTGTGTGCTGGAGTGTGTGTGTGTGTGTGTGTGTGTGTGTGTGTGTGTGTGAGGGGGGGGGGGGAGTTGAAAAGGAGAGGCTGTTTAAGTGTGACTTCGCACAGTCAGCTTTGAAAATAACCAAATTCAGCCCATTTAAATAGACCCAAAAGTGTACAAAGATATAAGAACTGGGTTTACTTTACATTTGTCCTTCCCAGACCATGACAGATAGCTCACACTTTACAATTGTTCCGTTAGAGAGACCCAAATGTTTGCCTGAACACTGATCAATTGCAAATTAACATAACATGAGACTTATCCGAATAAAATAGGCCTAGACAGTGTATGTTATACATATATACTATATTTTTTTCTTTTCTTTTTATGTGCCAGCTATAGTACTTAGGTGTAAACATGTAAGAGTAAACGCCTATCGTGTCTCTCTATTGAAGCCCTCCATGCAATGACTCAACTGTTTCTCTCCCTCCCGACTTAAGCAGATCAAAGCCTCCTTCCTGGCACGGAGGGTCCTCTGAGACCCCCTTGAGATATATTATCAGCAACACCATCCTCTGCTGAAGAATAATACCTTCTGTGATTAGACTCCTGTCCACCTTCTAACTTGCTTGAATATGCTGCAGTATGTCTTTTGGTTTATTGTTGTTTTTTTCTTTGTTTTTGTGTTGGTAAGCAGTAACTCAACGGTTCTGTTTTGAGAGGTGGAGACAATGACATTGACTGTGTGCCCCCCTAAAAGAACTACAGAGCCCAGGGCTGAGTGGGGACCTGAGGGTTCATTTGCTCGAGGTCATTACGGGGAAGTGATTGCAGTCAGGTCAGATAAATGGAGGGCCGGGACACTTGAAGAGGGACAGCCAGGCACAGGACAGCACTCGTGACCAGGAGCGTCCTTTATTTCAAGGTAACGAGACTACTTATCGTTGGAGTACTGACTGTTCTGAGAAGGTGACATGTCAGGGCCACAAACATAGGGGTTATCCAAAGTTTAGTCTCTGACTTTAAATATTAGTGTGTCCCTCTGTCTCGTTCTTCCTTCCCTCTGTTCCTTTCGAAGCCTGTCATGGCCTCACCTTTCTCCTTTCATTTAGTGCATGCAGTCACAGTGTTCAAGGTGACGTCAGGTAAAGGCCAATCAAAAATGTATGGAATCTTCACATATGCTTTGTCGTTTCTCAGTACCTGTTTATTCAAGGCTCCTTGCAAATGGTGCCCTCAGAAACCCATGTTCACTTTCCCTTGATGCTCTCCTTGTTCATATCACACCACTGCTTCGTACGAGTAGGCATTCCTCTAAATTGCATTATTTGAAACCCTGCTCTTTGATTCTATTGAATTACATTCCGTTTACACCATGCTCATCTGGTCTTGTATTTCATGTTGGGGGGGGAAGAGAGGAGTGTAATATTTTTGGGGAGTTTTGAGTTTTCCTGCTGCCCCAATGGTAGCTTAAAGCGAGTGAGTAAACATGGAGGAAGAGGGGAAGGAGAGAGGGAAAAGAAAAAGGGATGAAAAGATTTTAGAAAAGGGAGCATAAGGCTAGAAGAGTGCATTTAATGGTTTATACAGTTGCCTGAATCCCACGTACACACACACACACACACCTGCTCTCAGACCTTGAGATATCTCCTGCTGAGTTGATGGTAAAGCTCTTTGTTACCTGCTGCTTGGCACAGTCTGCCTCCTTATTTAATATTGATGAAATGAAGGGGAGATGAGAGGAAAGAAGAGGGGAATTAAAAAGAGGAAGAGAGGACAGAGTCGCCACACACAGCCACATATGCACGCTGACACACACACACACACACACACACACACACACCTGTCATTGATTTCCTCCTCTTTAAACATTTGAAAGGCAAATAAGGCCACTCTTTTATTTACCAAACTTCATTTATTCAGGGCCACGCTGGCGGCCTGGATGAGCTAGCACCATGCCGGCCTATTACCTATGCATTATTAAAGAGCCGTGTCATTCTTCCCTAAATCGCTCCTTCTACCCTTTCTATTTTTCTCTTACTTTCCTTTACTTTCTCTTTTCCAGTGCGTACTCCAATTTGTCTTTCGCTATTGAAATGCATGGAGTTCCTACTAGCTGCTTCTAAACATCCTAACACAGTGTAAAGCGAACCTAACCACGTTCTGGGGTTTGAGAGATAGGGTGTGCGTTCTAACTTTGATAAGGAGGGACTGAAGATTTGACATCTCCAATATTCTACCGCCTTGCCGGCAAGCTCAGAGACCTCATGTTTTGTATGTTTCAGATTAATAATATAAATGACAAGCAGACACAGACACACACAGACGCCCAGTCAAACCTGATTTGAAAGAGTTAGCAATCAACCACATGCTGAAAGGCTTGGGTTTCCTCACCACTTTAAAAAGGGTTGGTTTCATTATGGATATCATTCAGTAATCAGTATATCAATATATCATTAAGTGGAAGGTTGTCTACATATAGACTCGCTCGTTTAATTGAAGAGTGGATCAAGGCCAAGATAACACATGCAGAATGAATACTCACAGTAACAGTAATTACACCCGCAAATAGCAGTAATGACAAACAAACAAGGGTACGTTCTGTAAACAACATGGCGACGGAAATTGTTGGTGGAAAATTGGCCTCCTGGGAATAATAGCACCAAGGGAGAGGGGAAAAGTGAAACTGTTAGGAAAATAATATTGTTCATGGATTGACTATCTTGGTGTGCATGCTGAGTTAGAACCCTAACTGACTGACAGTCAACATATTTTTTTTCAGTTTCTACTGGCTATGTCAAACATTTACATCAATTAATCTCATTTCTTATTGTTTATTATTTTGGGATATGCTCAAATGTTTCAACGTCTCACTGAATAATACTGACAACAGACTCTAAAGACTATTTCAAGAAATGGTGGATACACAAATACACACAATCATATTGTATGTCATAGAAAACTAACAGATAAAAAGCACCAGCCTGGAAATATTATACCAAAAAATATCCGCTTGTCTGGATTTGTGGAATACAGGACTGCTGAGTGTCCCAACATTGTTCCTACGAAATCTTACGAATCTTACAACATTGTTCCTACGAAACAGGGCCAAAGACATAAACAACTCCCCTAAAATCAGTCTTAAATAGGAGTCACAAATGAATCCAGTGGTTATGTCCTAAAGAAAAAAAAAAGAACAGAACTGTTTGTAACCTGGCAACCCCTATAATATTTACTCTGCGTTTTGATTTTCATCATGGGAATTATGCTGTGCGTCTTGATGAATTAATCATGAGGATGTCTTTTACATATCCAGTAAACTTTGTCACATTGACTAACAACAAATACATGTGCTGTGAAAAAGAAATATCCACCTGTCACATTTTAAAGTGAAGTACTATTGAGTAAATATTCAGATAAATGTATTCTTTATGAATAATAATAAGTAATAAATTACTCCTCCCCCCTCCCCACACACACACACACATACAAAAAAAAAAATCACAGCAGCCAAACGTGCCCTGCAGCCTGCAGTTTGCTTTTGAGGTTTTCCTAACGGCACCCTGAATTATCCCTAATAGTTCTTAAACAATGTTATATTAATAATACAATAAAAAAGAGCATTCTTGATGGCCTGAAACACTTTGTAGTGAGTAATGCAGCTACTGCTGCATGGAATCTTTGTTACCCGGTTTCTTTCTGATGCTTGAGTCATGCACACTGACATTGTCAGACGTATAGGGGCCTGCAGATAGTATCTTCAAACACTCAAATTACAGCACTTGAGTACTGTACATATGTTGTTGATTATAGGTCATCTTGTCAGGTAATCTCTTTCCACTAAAAATAAATGTAGCCACATCCACTTTCAGTTTTTCTATTCTGGTGTATATTCTACATCGTTTGAGTGTAAACAGTTGTAATTCAAAAGTGAGACAAAAGCCTACTATGAAAAACACTGTTTTGACCTGGCAGTGTACAGTAGTAATAGATATACCATTGCAAAGATCCAACAATTATGCTAATCTAATGGTTCTTACTGATATGTTGATAAGCATACAGGTTTGTGATAATCAGTGTTGAATGGCTTGAAGTGGTGCTCTACTATATGTACACTGTAATGTATGTCTTATATCAGATTTTTAAGCCAACTTAATTCTCATATGAGCTATAAAGGGTTCACTGAATGGCAGCCTGAAGGCATTGAGGGGGGGGGGGGGGGGGGGGGGGGGGGGGGGGGGGGGGGGGGGGGGGG
>JAVQIZ010186168.1:0-47456 GCA_036023535.2 Galaxias brevipinnis
GTGTGTGTGTGTGTGTGTGTGTGTGTGTGTGTGTGTGTGTGTGTGTGTGTGTGCACACTCATGTATGCGCTCTGTTCCGTCTCTTGTCTCGGGCTGCCGGGCTCGCTGAATGTGGCTCCAGGGTCCCACACAGAGGTCCTGTGGGCTGGGAGCAGCAGGCCGGGGTCCAGGAGCTGTCCTGCCTGTCGGCCCGTCACGGCCCTGAGCTCCTGGGGGGTGTTGCTCCTCACGCTGCCTCATTGTGGGGGGGTGGGGGGACGGTTTCTGTGTTTCTCTGCCATGCCGCCCGTGGCTCCTCTTTGTCGTGTTAATCGTCCAGGCCGTGACGGACCTGGAGGCCCGTGTGATGCTGGCGCAGAGGTCCGTCCTGGGTAATTGGGCCCATCCGCTTGTCTGTCCGCCCCGCTCCTCCTTGGGCTCTCTAGTCCCGGGGAGCTGCTCCGGCGCGCCACTTCCCGTCTGGGCTAATCACGTCTGATTGTGGAGTTGACCGAGTGACTGGGCTGTGACTCACCTCCTCCGCCGGCACTCTCCCTCTCGTAGTGGCACGGGAGGGAGGGATTAAGCCCTTCGACAGCCAAAGAGAGGCCCTGGCCCCTTCCGTACGGACAGATGACCCTGGTTTTGATTAAGCCAACAACGTTTTTGTGGCGTGACCACAGCAGGTCAGTCCGACTTGAACTCCCTGCTCTCTCTCTCTCTGGACTGGTAACACCGCCGAGCTAGAGTAGGGGCTGGATGTGCCTGCAGCGGTCGTGCAATCACATTGTTTAATTATGCAAATCAAGCCCAATTGAATGATGGCAGTAATAACAGGCTTTCTGCGGAGCGTGGGGCTTTTTATGGGCCGGCCTTGTCTTGCCAGGCATCTGGTTGTCACAGGCAGTGGCGCCAGCCATTCATACATCGCTATGGAAACACGGCGGTATCGTTTGTCAGGCGTTCCTCTCATGCCTGGCTACGGTCGGGGGAGTTTTTATGAGATGCTGAAGAGTCGGTGGGAACTTTCACAGGGCTCCTGCGACGCTGTGCACTGCCCTCGCCAGAAGACTCTGCTTTTTTTAAGGTCGAGTGGCCACATTCCAGCTGCAGCAGCTCTGGTCTGAGGAGACGCTGTGGTCGTTGCAGCGGGGTAGTAACTATTTTCGGAGCAGAGGGGCCATCCAGCAGTTTCACCGAACCATAATGACTGTTGAATCCAGCAGTGCGGCGTTAAAGAGCACGCTGGCTCTCTCTTTCGCTCGCTCGCTCGGCCCGTGTGCCACGGGTTTATTTGTGGTTATCCTCTCCGTCACAGAGTGGGCGTGGCCGGGAGCTGATCTAGTTGACCTAATGCACGAGAAGAAGAGGTCTATTGGATTATTACCGTGAGCAAGGGCACCGGTGTATCTCGCCGGCATGGACACCGAGCGTGCACACTCCCAGCGTGATTAGTGAACCTCTCCTCAAACGAACGGGGGGAGTCTCGTTGGCAGGGCGCCACGTCCAACGTCAATCTCTGGGCAGGATCAGGGGGCCACCCTATCAGCATTCACCCACATGCACAGACTGACCAATGGGCATGTTTCTGTGACCCAAGCCGGTGTTGTTCCTGACACATCCGTGTCCGTCTGTAGTCCTATGAACGCTGTTTGGTTGGAACCCCTTTGCCAAGCCTAATTAAAGTACTGAGAAGAATGGGTCGGAGGCTTTATGTGGGCTCATTTTCTTTTCCAATTACCAGACAGTACACTTAGAAGCATCCGAGGCGTTTGCT
Source organism: Galaxias brevipinnis (assembly GCA_036023535.2). NCBI lineage: Eukaryota > Metazoa > Chordata > Actinopteri > Galaxiiformes > Galaxiidae > Galaxias > Galaxias brevipinnis. The sequence continues at coordinate 1,757 of JAVQIZ010186168.1, forward strand.
TCAAAACACACGCGCACAAAACAAGTCGTCCAATTCTCCAGGCAAAGATGTGTAATAGTGTTCGCGGTTTTATAGTTACCTGTCCACTCATAGATGATGATCATGCATAATTCATTGACCGCCAATAGTCTGTACTGTACTCTATTAAAAGGTGCTCGACCTCCATTTTAATCTGTACATGCTGAGAGAGAAGAGAGAGAGAGAGCGGGCCTGGAGAAAGGTGAGAGATGGATAGAGAGGAAAGGGAGGAACGTGCCAGACAGCCATAATGAGTGAGAACCCAGCTTCTTTGTGCTACACCGACAGGCAAGCATGATTCACGCCAATCATCTGGCGATTCGCACATCCCACTAGACAAGATAAATAAGATGTCCTCGTTGCAGTGGCCTTACCTCCCTCATGCTAGCTCGCGGCAGGGGAGATTAAAGGATATTCTATCCCGTTGTTCTTTCCCCCCAGAGTTGGCTTGTAAATAGAACATAAACTGTTTCCACAGAAGAGTCTGGAGCCCCATCTCATTTCTGCACTGGGAATTAATTGTGTGTGTGTGTGTGAGAGCCACGGGGTCAATTATTATGGTTTATAAATACGTTTCTCTCCTTAGCTCATCCCTAAGTCTGTCTAGTTAATATATGATGGCGAACGTTGTGAGTGTTGAGGAGCTCGCTGCTGTATAATACATTTCATGCCTCGTGGTTGAAACGGTTCCCACACCGAGGAGTGTGCCCGGCGCTGACGGTGAGCACTAATGACACGGCAAGGAGCGGGCTCGTTTAGAGCGAGCGCGAGGCTCTGAGTGGGTCGTTAGCAAGGGGACCGAGTTTCTCCTGGAACTGTGTATAAAGTGCCGGGCGAAATAGAAAGTATAGCTCATCAATAATTCAACGTGGGAGAACATTATAAATAGTTCATGGAATGTGGAACAGGCGGAGTGCTGTTGTTTGATGGCGGATGTCACGTAAGGTCAGCGCGCATTTTGTTTGTCCATGTGTCTGTCTGTGTGCGTACGTGTGAGCGTGTGTCAGCGAGGGAGAGACAGAGACAGAGACACTATAACCAATACGCTGTCTTCTGAAGCACTGTTTTCCTTTCAATTTCCCAAAGATTAACTATATGTCTTTGAGCTGATGACAGTGGTGGTTACTCATTCAAAGCGATGGTTTATTCGACGCAAGCTTAGGCCATCCGCACGCAATAAGCTCCCTGTATCATTTTACCTTCCTCTTGTTGCATAAAGCACGCCAAAGGTGACAGGAGAATATGTTACCTCAAACATACCTGTAAATCAAGTGCATTTCTTTCGCAGCAGTTTGCACACGCATGCCCGTTCCCTCAGTGTCTCGACACCGCTCCAGGTTAATCCCTGCCTCCCGTGGCCATGCTGAGTGTTGAGTCCCCCCCCCACCCTGACCTGAGTCTCTGAGCAGCGCGGCCCCAGGAGGCCCCTGTGTGCGGCGGCTGCTCCCGCTGGCTGACCAGTAGAGCTAGAGATGACTCTACTCCAGTGCTACCACGCCCACTGGATTGATTTGCCTCTGGCCCACGGAATAGGCCGGTGTTGGAGGGTCGGCCACCGCCAGCATGGCCATGGTCAAATCAAGACATGTGCTGATGCTTTGTAACACACACATACCCACTCAATTGCTATTTCTATGTCCATTGTGTGTGCGCAGACCCAATCTTACACGTGCCCACACACATGCACCCACAATACACAAACGCACACACACACACACACACACACACACACACTCTCTTTCTTTACCAATGTGCATAGTGGTGCCCAGCTGTGACAAAGCAGAGAGTGTGAAATGAGAGGGAGTGGATGATTGTCCGTGATACTGCTCCCTGGTAGCTCACAGCCTATCAAATACCCAGCACACGTTACAAAAGCTGTGGCTTGCCGACAGAAGGCCTTGTTCATATCCAAATGCGTAATTGAAGGATTTGACATTTAAAACGCTCTATTTTTAGATTCTCTTCTTTTGTCTGGCAACGGGGCCATACTGTTGACTAGGCTAAGGAACCATTTTCCCCTGAGCAATGTTTCCCTAGAAAACCAATGCTCCAGTTTTCCGTACGACGTCAGGCTGTTTTCCCCTGCGCCAACTGAAGCTGCTAGTTCTAAATATTCCGCAGAGCGTCTCAATCGAATTTCCTTGTTAGTGCGGGACTAGGAACCGTCCCCTGGTGTTTGAGCCTCGACAGCGCGGCGACACAATCGACTCACAAACACAAAAACATGTCTGAGCAGAGCCCGGCTAGCAACATGGCTGCCGTGTGATCACGCTGAGACACAGAATAGCGGAACATGTCGGAACATTCCGTAACGCGCTGGAAGTGTTGCTGGGTGTTGGCACCGGCCCGTCTCCCTCTCTCCGGAGGCCCATCCACAGCCAGATGGCTCCCGGCAGCATCCATCCAGGGCCACGCCGCGCTCCGCCTGGCCTCCCCCAAACGGGCTGGTGCTGATACACCAACGCAGAGCCCCACGCCCGCCCAGCCTGCCCAGCCTGGAGCCAGGCTACGTCTCCCCATCACGCCCACGTGCTGCTGCACTAATGCGTTGACGTGCACTCAGACACACAGACATGCAGACACGAAACAGACTAAGGGCGAAGCGGTGGTGTGGAACGGCAGGGAGGGCGGCGCCGTCGTCAGCTCGCCCACTGAGTCAGGCCTCACCTTCCCGCTCGGCTCTGCCAAATGAAAAGGACGAGCGCGGTGGGGTGATCCTATCTCCCCCCCATGCGACTCATCTCCTCCTGACGCAGAGGCACGCACACACACACACACACACACACACACACACACACACACACACACACACACACATGCACAAAACAAGACCCTACTCCTACTCTCCTCTTTCAATCATTTTTAGTCAAGTCTTTTTCTTTTGTAGTTATTTATGTTGCGGGTCATTTTACAAGGCACACAGCACCCCCTGTTGAAACCCTGCGTCTTGCACGCTGGCCGCTCAGACTCTGTGTGTCACGGTGGGGCTGTGTGGGCCAAGCCTCGCTCACTCGTCTCCCGCCCTGTCTCGTTGTTGCCTACCTCCCCCCTCCTGAAGGGGGTGGAGGCGCTCCCCCTGCTCCCTCCACGTCCCATCGCGCCTTCCCCGCCTCGCTCCTTCCTCTACCTCCTGTCTCCCGTGCGTCTGAAGGAGGCGGCTGGCTGTTGACACATTGATTGAATTGCCAATTAGCGCCAGTTGAATCGCTAGCCGTTGATGTTGCACTAGCAACATCAGCGTACCCCCCCCCCCCCCACTCCCCCACCCCACCCACCCCTTCCCTCTCCATGCAGGGCACACACTGTTGACTTAGCAGCGAGAGCAAAGAAAGGATTTCAAACTGAAACCAGAGAGACTTTGGGGGATTGAGTGAAGGGGAAAAGTAGACCTCGGGAGGAAGCGAGAACAGTGAGTTTAGAGAGAGCAGGGTTGAGAGTGAGTGACTGGGGGAAGCAGGGACAGAGAGATAGAGAGAGGGAGGGAGGGAGGGAGGGAGATAGAGGGTAATCATGTAGAATGACCTAATAGTGTGTGGTTCTAATCCTTGTTGAGGGAGTGGAGTGATCCCCTGGAGCATGGTGCTTAACCCCAACACACCATTGTAAAGATCCACCCACACAAATGAACGCCAACGGAGAATTCCAAGCTCTGCTGGATGATTAAGCTGTGAACAGACTCCCTTGATTCAAAGTGAATGTCAACTAGAAACCATGACATAGCCTAGACATTACAATTAAAATCCCAGGGTGCTGTAAAGATACCATATCTGATCAACAATGTAATCATCCATTTTTAGAACGTAATAGTTTTTTATGAATGTGAATATGAGCCTGGACAAAACCGCCTGCCACATCCACCACATAAGCCTAGAGTGCAGATTACCAAAGCCTACATGGACTACAACGTGTCTGCGAGGTTGCTGGAAGACAAGAGTTTGCCTCACATGCGGTTGAGCGGGGATCTGAAAGTGGTCAGACAAAATCCAGCCTGCCAGCAGGAAGAGGAAGTGCTGCGCAGCTGTGACATCTTCCTGTGTGGATTAATGTGGCACCCAGCACAGATGTTGGCTGGTTTGGAAGGCTTAAACGCCAAACGCACCCCTCCTCCCCCCGGCTCCAGGCCCTTTGTGTTTCGAGGCAGTCAGGGGGGGCTCAGAGGCAGCTTATCCACTGGAGTTTCACACACCATCTACTACTGTAGGCTGTGCCTAGGATTTGCTGCGGTATTAGAGCTGCTCTCTCCAGTTCCATTGGCGCTCTGGAGGCCCCCGGCCTGATTTCTTATTCTGCTGTGTGGTCGGGTAGGCAGGGTCTTTCACTTTTTGATGAGGTGTCTCCGAGGTCAGCCTCAACCTTTCCCAGGCCCAGTCTGCCTCACAGCAAAAACCCAGCCGGGCGTGATGAAGGACTCTGCCGGGGGGCACGCTGACCATATTGAGCCAGGGCCGCACCTCTCCAGCTTTTTTTCGGGAGGCTTTTTCTCTAAGTGCCCCTGCCTCCCGGGCTGATGAGAGTGCGCTGGGAGGCCTGTGAGGAGTCGGCGACGGCTTAATCACCTCTTCAGAAGTCATCATTGTCAAGGCCTGGTGGCTGCGCTAACGAGCTCCAGCGAAGCTCCAAGGACTCGCAGGCTGCGGCCATGCTTCTCCCCGCCGTCGGAGCCACGGAGGTGGGGCGGAGCGAGGCCCCCTCCACCCTTCCCATCCGGCCGCCCCTGTCTCTACACATCATTTCACCCGCCTTGTCGGTAGTCCTCCTCTCTGTGCTCCCAACAGCAACTCAGACACGCGACTTCTCCCACTAATGCTGGCATTAGCCGGGAATGAGGGGGCGAGAGGAGTGTGCCTGCTTAGAGAGCAAGTGTCAGCTGCAAGCACTGAGAGGCATGTGGGAACAAAAAGGGGAAAAGCCTTTCTGCCGGAGAGCATGTGGCGCTGCGTTTGTAGGCCAGAAACGTGAGGAAAAGGAAAGGGGGAGTTGGGGCAGACGAAACCGGAGAAGAGACCGATCACTCCCCCACCAGATTTAACCCCTTTTTTAATCCTCTCTGTATTGCAACTGTCGGTCTAGTGGACACAATCAGTTTTTCAGCCTGGTGGCTATGTGATCTGAATTGTGCTGGGCCTGTTTATATCATCGTCATCAACAGCAGCAGCAGCAGCAGCAGCAGCAGCAAGTGCAGCTGCAGCGAGGCAGAGCGAACCGTTCAGCCAGACCAGCTAGTCCTCCCACTGGCTTGTTGTGGCTCAATTGCTGGACTACTGCTGTGGCCAAAGTGAATCCTCTCAGTTGGAGGCTAGAACACCATGTGGGAAGTAAACCTGCAAACCTCGTTCACTCGCAAACAAACAATTTTGGTTCAAACAAACGCTGGTACACAACTCCCTGTATGCATACACACACACACACACACACACACACACACGCTCACAGAGAGACAAACTAATAGGTATACGCGTAACCAGCAGCCCATTTTCAGTTTGTAATGTTCTTTCCCGTTGTAAGTTCAAGGGAGATGGAGAGGCAGCTGCCGGCTTTTATGTTGGAAGACTAGATTCTGCTCGCTCTTTTTTAGACAACCATGAAATATTAATAAAGTGGAGTGAGCTCACAAAGCTTATTTTTGTGCAAGATAAGGAAAATGACTCACAGTACAGTGGGGACATTGTGTATTAATAATACAGTAAGGAGTCCAGCAGATATTCTCTAAAAATGACCATATTCTTTATTTTCGTGTTGTGATATATACTATACTATAGAACACAACACCTAATACTGTGACATTTTAGCCAAAATTTGAGGGCTCTCTAGACTTTTTTTCCCCTGCACATGAAATTCAGAGCTGACCAAATAGCCCTCACTGGGATTTGGCCACTCAGTTCACTAGCCACTCCTGAAATGTACCTTCAAGAAGGCTCTCAAACTGGGTTTGCACGTGCCCCAAAATGGAACCTTTGCATCGCGCCTCTACCTGCAAACGAGACACAGTTGCAGCACCAAGGTTCTCAAAAGATTCAGGCGTAGCAATACGGTCACGGCAAGTGACGGCATTTGTGTTGCAGAGCATAGCACAACCCTCTGTTAGACTCGCTATATGTAGACTGCTGAATTCATCAGCCTAATGTTCCTTTGAGACCCGTGTGCTGCGGATGTGCTTTACTTAGCATAGACGAAACCCAGCACAAGACCTCCCGCTAATCCAACCTTTACTTTCTTTGAATTCTTATCAGGTCATAAATCTCGAGGACTTGCTCGTAGGGCCTTTATATCCCGTCGTTTTCCTGTAATGCTCAAGCTTGGATTGCTGAGGGAGATCGCTGTGTTCGGAGCAAATAGCTCTATAGACTTAGCGCCGCACTAGCCTCTCTTCTGAAGGCAGTGGATTTATTCTGCCCTGGGAAGTGCATGGCCCTGACGGACTTTAATCACACTCCACCCTCAACGGCGCGTCTATCAAACCTCGTCCAATTCAACCGCATGACATCGTCTCCAGTCTGTTGGCCAATAATTGTGCTCACACAAAGAGTTCCCTCTGCCCACACTGAGAACAGAAGGGCAGAGGATGAGTGTGTAGCTTGGACCCAGTCGCTGCTGGTCCCTTTTTAAAAGCTTTCCTAGATATTGTTCGATGCAACATGGCTATACCTAGTAAACATGTATCACGTTTTCTGGTAATAAAACTTTTAGAGGGGCTAAATGATAACAAAGAAACCAACATCCACTTGAAATGAGGCTGGCTACACCACTGAATATAATAAAGGGGTTGTGACTGAAACAAAACGAGGATACAAAGAGAGTGGAGTGTGCTAATCTGAGGCGACTAACTGGCCTCTGACTGGTGCTTCCTGGCAATTGTAGCAGGGAGAAATAAACGCTGTAATTCCTCATGGATATTCAAACTAATTAGCCAACTGGGCAGTTTGACCTTATACTAAGTGCAGAAATAGGAAAACAATTACTCTGCTAGTGCATGTTTCTGTGTGTGTTAGTGTGTGTGTGTGTGTGTGTGTGTATGCATGTTTGCACAAGAGAGTCACGACGATAACAAAACCAAGGATTAAATGGCACACGTATCACTTTTTACCATGTGCAAAGCAAATAGTGAAACGACGGCCCCTCCTCAAGCGCGATTCTCCTGTGTTCAAAGTGAGGCTGCGGTCGGCGTCGCCAAGCCCTTGTCTCTGGCTCCCATCTCCTCTGTCTAACAGCTGTGTGAGTGGTGCTGTGAGGAGGCGTCATGCATGGTCACTCAGTAATGTGAGAAACCATGTGTGGGATCGATAACCTGTCTCTGCGCTCTCACAGGGCCGGCGTTTAGCACTGGCTGCCATGTGCTACCTGTGCCGAAGGGTGCAGCCTGCGTGGAGCCTTCGGAAGGACACGCTCGCGTCATGTGCTGCTGATATTGACACATTGACAGAGATGGAGTAAGTAAAGAGCAGGAGGAACACGGCGTAGCCCTCCGCTAGCTGGCCCCGGGGAGGGACACATTGCCGAGACGCACGCTTGACGGAAGATGACAGACTGCCGTCCCAAAGCAATCCGTCTGTCTGAGTGTGTGAGTGGGCCGGTTACGATATCTAACGAAGCGTCCTCTTGAATGCTCAACGGTGTGTATTTAGGGGCAAAAAGGGGACTGATGTTTTCGGTCTGCCATTTCAAACAAAGCCGTCGTCTCAGAACAATCCCCGGTTAATAGGATGTCCGAGCTGTGAATGTCCGACTGCCACGCTGCTGTGACATTCCACCTCAATTGTATCCTTGAGCTCGCTAAGCGGTGTGACCAGAGGAGAGAGACACCGAGGCATTTGAGCTTCTCTCATCATCTCCTAGTCTAGCTCATTGATGAAATGGATAGGCTACACTTAACCACCAATGACCAGTTGTTACAACAACCACGCCTGCCTAAAGGATACCTGCTCACACAGCGGTAGATGGACCCGATAAGCTAGCACCTGGCTATTTCTGGGCCAGCATGGGAAAAAGAACACTTCCCTGCTTTGCATCCAGTTACAGTAGACTGTATATATACTCTTCATTACTGCAAGTCAGCAGGATTTCTGTTGACTAATATAAGGTTTACAATAGGAGTGCAATCTTGAGTTTGGAAATGTGGCCGAGACACTCCCTGTATACTTAGCCCGTAGTGTGAAACAGAAGTCCCCATAGTTGTTTTGGATGGTATCTAAAGCTGCAGGTGGGAATTGGCCGTGGGCTATGAATGCATCACCTCTGCTTTCAGAGAGATTAAAGGGCTCGACTCTGGCCTGTGTCAGCACAGGTCAAGTTCAATTGCTGCACAGATCACAGGGAAACGGAGGGCCCCATGTTTCATCTATAAGACCCGCAACGCTCGTCACTGTACAAGTGGATAGTGGCCGTTCTCACACACACACACACGCACACACACAAACACACACACCCCCGGCACCACGCTGAGTTACCGTTATCCATAGCTCTCTGTCCGTCGGGGAATGACAGGGGCTGTGGCTCAGGGGGATGATCCTTCATTTCCTCTCTAATCCACTGTCCCGACCACGTGGTCCCTGTCAGAGGAGTCCCAGCGGATTGACCCACATACCTGAGGACTCGGGCAGACCTGTCACCACCGTCCATGGCATGGCAAAGCTCAGCGTGGCATCACCGCGCACACACACACACACACACACACACACACACCAGGTCATAGTACTTACAAGACTTGAAGTGGCAGTTGTGAAGTATTTGAAAACTTTTTTTTGGTTTACTACAAGGGCTCACATTTGTATCCATCTTACTTTCGGTCGGTTACTTTAGGGGTAGTTTTCAAAGGATTTCGCTAGCTATTATCTGAGTCTTACTTTGAAGTCACAGACTTCAAGCGCCCTGTGTCTATGTGAGCGCGAGTGAGTGTGACACAATTCCCCTGTCACCTTAGGCTCACCCTGGGCTCACCTGACTGGCACGGAGCCCCCATGCACGCCGCTGTTAATAATTCACATTGACCCTTTGGCTACTCTGACCTTCACTCTTTAGTAATTAATTATGACCCCCTCTAGTATTGCTTATTAATCCCTTTATGACTCACAACGTGGTTGATTATTCATTAGGATTTCTGTCTTTGTTCACTTTTGTCCCTTTTGTTTGTTGCTGCCGGTGCACAGAGTTTGGCAGACTTGGTCAACCAAATTGTAACTACATTAAAGTCCCAGCCGACATGAGTAAGTGCTCCCCCCTAAACGAGGAACAAAGCAGTGTTGATGGGTCCAATGTGTTGGCGTCGAAGAAATATGATACTTATCAAGGCTATGGCCCTGTTCCATGGTACATTTGTTCTTACATTGTGGGCCATGATGAGTTTTACTGGTTCATTAGGCTAAATGTTGATAAAAGAAAATGGTGTTTTAATGTACCATTTGGCATGAAATATTAAATATTGCCATAGTTGAGCATACCAGAGAATATCTATTTCAGCCAGTACATATTTATTGCACTAATTTGCTTGCACATTTATACTAGGCTAATTAACACTGTCATTTGTAACAACTGACACCTTAATTAAAAAAATAAAGAAGTTCCGTCAAAATTCATCTCGGCCTCAGAGTTTATGTGAAATATCTTAACCGTATTAATAATGAGCACCTGAAACACTTCTGCTCACTGGGGTGTGCGGTTGCATTTAATGACGGCTGACATTTCATACTCCCAGCTTGTGGTCCAATTCCTAGCGAAGAGCCCGTGAGGAAGAGAGTCTTGCTGGGAACTGACTGACAGGAATGGTCTGTGCACGTGCATGCACACGCGCGCGCATGTGTGTGTGTGTGTGTACGTGTGTGTGTGTACTGTATATAAAGTGTGACACCCAGCATGTGTGCGCCAAAACGATTTTGTCAGAGTTGACGAGCACCGTGCGGAGATATCCCGACGGTATGGGCTCTGCTCATTGCTCCTCCGCTCCTTCCCTGAAGGAACAGGACGTTCAAACCAGGCCCTTTGATCTTCCCTTCTGATGTGTTTGGAAAGGAGCAGAGGAGACAGAGTTGGGAGAAGGAACCTCATCGCGTGTTGTGGGAGGGTGATTGTTTGTGTTCTGTTTCTAGATGCCCCCCCCCCCACACACACACACACACTGTACTACTGCACTGCTGCTTCACGTCGTGCTTCGCTGCTCCTTTGTTACGGACCGATGTAGGGCGACACGCTGCCAATGCTTAGCTTTCCATGGCCAATTTCTGGCTCCACATGCACACACACACACACACACTCACTAGCACTAACACACACCCTGTGAGGGAGCAGGTGATTCAGTGACTCAGTGGACTCCTCTGAGCGACAAAGGGAGTGAGATCAATCCGTCTGACCTTTTCCTTTGTGGTAACCTGCAGTGCTCAATCTGGGATTATTCAGGCAGGGAAAGGGCAGCGTCTCTGGTCCTTTGCATTACTGCGGGCACAACAATGGGCTGCTCCTCTGTCTTATGTCATATCTCACCCACAACCTCCACAAAACGATTAACCCCCCATGAGCACTCTCACCACGGCCTGTCTGAGAGAGAGACAGAGAGAGAGAGAGAGAGAGAGAGAGAGAGAGAGAGAGAGAGAGAGAGAGAGAGCCTCTGCATTAGCATAGCAAGACTGCCAGCAGCACCCGTACGTTTTATGCAAAAACTGAATGACACCGTTGGCTACCTCCAGAAATCAAATACAGAAACCCAGAGGCTAGACAAGCAGACTAAATGCATTCAACTTCCTAAAGGTTTAATTGGCCATTCGAGATGAAGAACTGTTAAACCAATAGGTTGCCAGTTTGACTCTCCCCCTAAAGTGCTCTCCTCTCGAAACCCCACAGCCGTTTGTAAAGCCGTTGGACTAGGCTACACCAGGGACACGTATCCACAGGAGTAGACTGAGTGGACAGAACATGTTCTATTCCTCTGTCCCCAGTGGCAAGTTGTGTTGTCCTTGTTGCCTCAATAGGTACAGGTACAAAAGCTGTTCGTGTTGTCACTCATAACAACGTGCTCAATGATAATAGGTCAGCTTCCTTGGGTTGCCATGTTCTAGGCTCTCTCCTCCATTCTATTCATCCTAGCTCTGCCCTTTGCCCTTCCTGTGTGTCTGTGTAATCTGTGTCCATGTCTGTGTGCTGGCCTGTCCCTCACCTCTCTTGTCTAAGGCTCACCAAGGAGGACCCAGAGCCTTTCCTAGGGTTCCAGCTGAAGAAGTTTACCCGGTTTGGGAAGGACACTTGCTTGAGGGACACTTAACATTGACATCATAGTGTCCGCTGCTCTTTAAATCAAGGGTATTATCCGACGACAGTTTAGAACCAGGCTCAGAGCACTTTCCCTTCTACAGAGCTGTGGCGCCTGCCTCCTGCTGAATAAGGAGGTGATCAGCTCGTTAACAAGATGATCTCACTAAAGAGCTGAGCCCACCGTCGACACACACTCTGGACATACGGTCTGTCATATGGGCGGTCAGACGGACACCAACCGAGCGCCAGGGGTCTGTGTGTAGCTTCTTACTGCTGGAGTAGCTTATTACTCCTGGAGTAGCTTCCTTTGACTTACATTGCTTTTAAACCCAGTGATTGTTTATTGTTGTCATTTGTAATATGGCAGACCGCTTTATCTACTGTGGGAGCTATTTTGGCTTGAGTATTAGTGTGCTGGAGTGGAATTGTCCTTAAGTAGATGTTGCACATGTAGAGGTCACAGTTTAGCTTTGAGTTGGGCTTATTATGGCCACTGATGACGTTGTAGGTGATGAGGAAGTACCAGGAAGGGACACCGGTCAGGGGAACTCAGTTTGTAGACAGCAGCAATATTTCTTCATATTACAAAGATATCTACTTATACTTACAATAAATGGTGCAAATCTAAACTTATATCAACGGTCATCTTGTGCGATGAATTTTCACAATAAGACTTTAATACACACGGTGCTAAATAAATACAGGAAAACAGAAAACGTACTGTATGTAGACTTTAATAGTCCCTTGTTTAGTTGACATGAAAAAGTATTAGTTTGACGGAAATGCTTTTTGTGGGGAAAATACAGTTTTTCTCAGGGTTAGTTCCCCTTTGAGTACAATAGGTCTCATTCCAGTACTTCCTACCTAGTTGCTGTAAAACTGTCTCTGGGAGTCTAAAGAGAGAGAGAAGAAACTAGTCCCAGTGGGCACTAATCTGTACTCTTTGTTCTGTTCTAAGGGAGCCACTCTCGGGGCCTATAAAGGCCTGTGTCAGAAGCCCACAGGCTCAATCTTTTAAATGGCCTCTATTTTCTCCACACAGTGTGGGTGAGACGGAGAGCACAGCCTACACGGCCCGCTGCCGTAAAAGCCAAAGCACTCTACATGAATGATGCCCTGCGCCCAGTCCCCGGCTTGGCTGTGCTCCTGCTCTCCCTTTTCTCCCACGTAGCGACATAGCGCTGATACGGTTGCTGGGAGTTTGGCAGCGCCAGCGCGGCAGGAAGTACGCTGCTCTGTGGAAACCCAAGGAGGAAAAAAGAAAAAGCTTATTAGTGTCTCTTTTAGCATTCTCCATTAGCATATCTTCTATGAACATAGCACAGACTCGCCTGGAGACTGAATGGACGTCCTGCTGTTCTGGGGCTTGGGAAAAAATTATGAATCTGGGGCTCTTCGTGACAGATGTGAGCGACTCTCAAGTAACAGGGCACGTGTGCACTACTCGTTCTGTCCACAGGTCTTTTCCCCCTGTACGGTAATATTGTTTTGGTAATATCCTATGAAAGTTAATTTCACTGTGGCTACACTAAGCAAATTGTAGTCCCTGAACTACCCAAAGATCCTTTCTTGGCACACACAGACACACACACAGACACACACACACACACACACACACACACACTAACACACCGTCATTCCAACTGTACTGCACGCACACACTCTGTTAGAAAGTCTGCTATTCCATAGTTTTCCATTCCATAATTTAGTACACACACACACACACACACACACACACACACATACGCTCACTGACCACTTTCTCATTTAAATTTTACATATAAAAGACAATTGCACAGATGGTTAGTTCTGAGAGCACTGCACCTGTTTATATTTAGCTTCTCAGTGGAGCACTTGAGGGAGATGAAAACAAAGCAAGTGCGTCTGTTTGGCATGCCAATGACTGCCTCCACTCTCCCCCGTCTTGCTTGAACAGCCAGCAAAGTTCTGTAGGATTGGGGCAGCATTGCCAAGGATCTTTGTGCATGCAGAACATGAAGGAGCCATACTGTAATGAGACATACACCTTATTTTACCTCGTGGTGTCATTAGGTTTTTGGTTGTGTTCTGTTAGGCCATGTATTTGGTCTTGCACAGTGGTTAATATGGCGGGGGAAGAGATACAGGAGGAGGTAGAGATATCCGCGACATCCTTGAGAAGAACGCTTCTTCGGATGACCTAATCCTTGACACTTCCTTCTTTTTTTCCCCATCTCCTTCTGGTCAGGAGAAAGAATTCCATTTCCAAGTGCTCTCTCTCTCTCTCTCTCCAGTCCAAAAACCCTGCGTACGTTTTCTCTCTCCCCCGTGTCTCTGTGGTGGTGTGGTGGCTGAGACTTCCAATTACTGGATTATCGATGACTTTGCTGAGCAGGGAGAGCAAGTTCAGGCGATGGCCATATGGCGGATGGGCGCGGCGCGATGCTGATGAACGGCCTGTTTTCATATCTCCACCGCGTGCACCTCGTGTCTTGTCTTAATGGGGGGGGAAGTGTTTCATTCATTAGTCATGTCGCACACACTCTGTGGTGGATGTGGATGTATGTGTGGGGTGTATATACATTAACCGTTAAGGCACGGGCTGCCAAGGGAAAGGGGAGGGCTTTCATGCTTGTTGTAGCTCTAGGTACATCTAGGCTTAGCCCCTATGATCGACATTATTGATTCATAAGCCACTTATCTATGCAAAACATAATGAACGATGGAGGACATCCGGCAGAAACACTGGGAGTGCACAGCGGTGCTCTTCGGGGATCGCGAGAAAAAGATTGAACATTTTATATTCTCTGTGGCGTATGGTTTTACCCGGGGACAGTGTCGTGGCTGGTTGTGTAACGTGTATGTAACGTGTGTGTAACGTGCCTCCGGGCTAGATAAACATACCTCGTCTCACTTCTGTCTCTCGTCTCTCGTCTCCATCATGCGGAGGCGTTGGTAAGTTGTGTGTGTGTCGGGGGGGGGTGTTGGCGTGAAGCACCTGCCACGCAGCTGTGCGGAGGAAAGGTTCAGCGCGCTCCGCTCAGGTTGGGCCGACTGCTTCGCCAGCTGAGGTCGTTACACAATCACAGCTGCAGCCCGAGGGCGCACAGGCCGACTAACGAGGCCGGTGTGGAGAAACACAAAGATTTAGACCAGACCCACGCCACCCCCCCCTCCTCCTCCCCCTCCTCTCCTCTGCTGTAACACACTGTACAGCTCAACGTGTCCCTCCTACAAGGGAGCAGCGAGGAGAGAGAGCGGAGAAACAGAGAGAGAGAGAGAGAGAGCAGAGAGAGAGAGAGAGAGAGAGCGAAGAGACAGAGAGAGAGAGAGAGAAAGAGAGAGAGCAGAGAGAGAGAGAGAGAGAGAGAGAGAGCGAGAGAGAGCGAGAGAGTGACGTGACGGACACTCCCAGGCCTTATCATTGGACTTATCAGTTTGTCTGTCAGCCTCATGCTGCTCCCCAGGGCCTGCAGATTAACATCCTATCCGGCTGTCAGGATGTAGCCCGCTGAACAACAGACACACACAGATTCAATGAGTTCAATACTTGTTGAACTTCTCTTTTACAATCTATTTGCTATCTTTTTTGCATCCTTCCAATAAGACATAGATGAGCCTTGCGTTGTTAGTGAGTTTCCCTAACCTAATTTGCCAAAAGCAGATTCAGAAAATATGACTTGCCATTCTCAATTGTTGGAGCAGGGCTAGAGGCGTTTGAAATGGTCTACGGATTGTGCTTGGAATAGGATCTGAACGGATTCCTGGACTGCAGCGGAGTCGTCCTCTGTGATCGGGTCGTTCACCACCTGCATTGTGTTTGTTTATTATCTCTCTCTATGACTGTTTTGCTGTTTATTGTAGCCGTGTGTATTTACTCCTTCAAGATATGATGACCATAAAAGGCGTGATTTATTGGACAGATGGTAATCGGCAATAGAGGTGTTTACGAGGTTATTCATTTGGAGCTTTTGTTTTGTGCATGAGACTGTGACACAGCGGCCCAATTCATCCACGCTGGAGTTGCAGACGCCACATGATTATCCCACACAATGTGCTCATGGCTACAAAATATGGGGCCTCCATTTCTCTCTCTTGAGTTTTCATAACCTGTAATAGAACCATTTCTTCCCCATTGAGTTGCTTCATTGATCTGTTACATTGATCTAAAATTGAATCTTTTTTCGAACTAATATCTGCTCTTTGATGGGTTTTTTCTGCTCATTTCAGCTGGCATGGTGTCGGGAGGATCTATTGCTGCTAGTCCGTAAAAATAGGTGCTTTTGGCAGTCGGGATGTGAAGGATGAGTGCCCCCGTCTAGATTGTCGCCGAGCGTTACTGCCCAGGCTCCATTGCAGTTGGTCTCCGCGTCTCCGGCACAATGGCGGTGTTGTTCATTTGTATTCCCACCGAGTTAGCCCTCTGCGCGGTTCAAAGAGCTTCCCGTCGTCAGATGATTAAGTCGTCCCATCAAGATGAAAGGGCACCGTTAAAAAGGCTTCCCCATGCTCAAGGTTTAGATGAGCCAGGCTGAGTCATTTACTTGGGATGACCTCACTTTGGGGCCACGTGTTCTACGCCATGTTCCTGTCCAGCACTCCTCTTTTGGCACTCCACTTTAGTTATCCGCCCACCGTATGTGTCGAGTCTCCCGCTCTATTGTAAAGGTAAAGGTCAATGTGGAACACGCCCCTCCCTGTTCAGAGTCAGCATACTTTCTGCTGAAGGCCATCTCACTCCTGGCATGTTGCCATGAGGCGTGCTGCTTTATAGCCGAGGTTGACCACGTCCTCTCTATGTTACAGCCTTACAAGAGGGCATCGTGTGGATAGTCAGGGCTTCATATAGGCCTGCTATGTAAAGTATAGCGACTAATCCTTTGTGAGGAGTTTGTCATAGTTTTCTCAATGCATGTTTGCCTATGAAATGTGGTGCAGTGTGACTGAGATGTATTTGCTTTATTGCTGCCATAAGTGACTCCTCGTTCTGTGTCCCTTTGTTTTTCAGAAGAAAGAATGGCTCTGCCTGAACTGCCAGACCCAAAGAGCTTTGTCAGGGAGCATGGGGGAGGCTCCAGCTCCTCTACCCCAGCCAATGGGATCCCCGAGACACCCAGCTCCAGCCAATCAACTACAGCCTCAGCAAAAAGGGCCTAATCAGCAACCTGGACTAAGGCCCACGGGTCCCCAACAGCAGCAGAAACCACCGGGTGCCCAAGTAAGTGGCCCTCTCCCTACTGTCAAGCAGGCTGGAGCAACCGCTCAAACCAAGGGTCCTACCCAGCCCTCTCCTCAAACTAAAGGCCCTACCCAAGCTTCTCCTCAAACTAAAGGTCCTGCCCAACCTTCTCCTCAAACTAAAGGTCCTACCCAACCTTCCTCTCAGACTAAAGGCCCTACCCAAGCTTCTCCTCTAACTAGAGGTCCTACCCAACCTTCCTCTCAGACTAAAGGCCCTACCCAACCTTCTCCTCAGACCAAGGGTCCTACCCAAACCTCCCCTCCAACTAAAGGTCCTACCCAAACCACCCCTCCAACTAAAGGTCCTACCCAAACCTCCCCTCCAACTAAAGGTCCTACACAAACCTCCCCTCCAACTAAAGGTCCTACCCAAACCTCCCCTCCAACTAAAGGCCCTACACAAACCTCCCCTCCAACTAAAGGCCCTACACAAACCTCCCCTCAGACCAAGGGTCCTACCCAGCCCTCCCAACAGAGCAAAACCCCTAACCAGCCCAATACCCAGAGTAAGAGTTCAGTCCAAACTAAGGGCCCTGGTCAGTCTAAGGGCCCTAGCCAGACCAAGGGACCTGCCCAACCATCCACCCAAACTAAGAGCTCACCCCACCCCCCTACTGCCAAAGCTTCATCCGACTCTGCCAAGACTTCCTCTGCCCCTGCCAAGACACCCGGCCAACCAAAATCCACAGGTAACAACCAGAGCCGCAAACAGCAGCAGGCCCATGAGAAGACTAAGACAGCCTCCAAATCTCAAAAGGAAGATGCCAAGACATCGCCAAAAAAGCCTGTATCAGAGGTGATTGTCTCACCTAAAGACGTGAAGAAAACCGAAGACTCACAGAAGCCAAGACACCATGAAGTGAGCTACCTGCAACCTCCTTGTTTTCACCAGCTCACCTTGATTTACCACTGAACTACATTTATAATTTATCATCGTTGTTTATTTTTAACCTCTAAAATCTGTGTAGTTATCGACATTGTTTTTCGTTCTCATCGTCTCCAACGTGTTGTCAATTTGACCATCATAATGTTTACCACTGCCACCTTAATCTTCATCGCCAATTATTCTTCATCCCCGTAATCATCATTACCATTCATCCTCTTCATCCTCGTAATCATCTGCATTGACCATCCTCTTCATCGTCATTATGATTATCATCTTAGCCATGCCTTGTCATTCTATGTCCAGTATTCTCACAACCATGTAACAGATGTTAATTATTTTTGACCCATTCTCAACTCTCCCGTACCCTCCATCACTCTCCTCATCTCTACTCATTATCTTGAATCTTTTGTAATTTTTACGTTTTTTTAATCTCTTGTCTTTTTCAACAATTTTTATGTATCAGGTTTTTTTCCTCAGTGAATCACTTCTATGTTGTAAAACTCTGTAAATAGATATTTTATTGGAGCATGCTGTTCATTTACTGTAATTCTTCAACTGTATTTAGAATGCAAATGAGAATACATTGAAGACAAAATCATCAAGCATGTAAACAATTTGACGTGTTTGTTA
Source organism: Galaxias brevipinnis (assembly GCA_036023535.2). Classification (NCBI taxonomy): domain Eukaryota; kingdom Metazoa; phylum Chordata; class Actinopteri; order Galaxiiformes; family Galaxiidae; genus Galaxias; species Galaxias brevipinnis. Next base: position 19,746 of record JAVQIZ010186168.1, read on the forward strand.
AGATTTTTGTATTTTTGGTATCTGTTTATTTTGTCACTACGTGTGTCATTGTTTTCACCTGTGTGTACATTACATTGCCGTTACTGGTCTTTTGATAATGTGTACATTTGTTTTTATAACGTAGCCTTTATCTAATATCTTGTTAGATTAATCCAATAACCTGCGTTGAATCTGTAAGCTTTAAATATATGATTCCAGTACCCTTCAACAGTAAAAGGAAATGCACCTAAGTGACTCTGCTTATGAGCGTGGTTAAAATATGGGAAATGAAGTGTGAATTGAGGCCGTAGTAGCTATGCCAATAATTAAGTTAATACAATAAGACTGACGCTGATACTAGCCTCTAATTGTGTCCTTTTTTGCTTTCTCCTCAGGATTCCAACAAGTCCAGCACACAAAGCCTAAGTGACACTGGCTACTCCTCCGATGGGATCTCCAGCTCCCAGGGAGAGATCACCGGCCAGATCAGGGAAGAGGGGATCAAGCTCAGTGAGAGAGGAGCGTACAGCCCCTCGGAGATCACCAAGCTGGAGAGTTCCATGAGGCCGCTGCTCGAGTCCAAGGCGGAGCAGGGCCGGCACCAACAGGAGGCTGACGACAAGAAGCAGAGGCCTCATTCACTGTCCGTGGGCCAGGAGAAGGCCTACAACTCGGACGAGGAGGCGGCCAGGGAGGACTCGGACGACGAGCTCAGCTGCAAGCTACGCCACGACTACGTGGAGGACAGCAGCGAGAGCGGCCTCTCGCCCCTGCCGCCGAGACAGAAGAAGTCCCACAAGGAGCTGACGGACGAGGAGTTCATGAGGCGGCAAATCCTGGAGATGAGCGCCGACGAGGACGAGCTGGAGGGGATGGAGGGCCACACGCACCACAAGACCAAGAAGAGCCACAAGCACGGCGGGGAGTCCGCCAAGGAGAAACGCCGCCTCACTCAGCATTCCAGCAGTTTCGAGGAGGACCCCAAGGCGGCGGACGGGGAAGGTGACGAGGGCATGCTGGGCTCCCAGGGGGGCCTGCGGCGCTTTAAGACCATCGAGCTGAACAACACCAACAGCTACAACCGAGAGATGGAGCTAAGCGCCGAGCACGACCTCCGAGAGCCGGAGCTGGAGATGGAGAGCCTCACGGGGTCACCAGAGGAGCGCTCCAGGGGGGAGTATTCCTCCACGCTCCCCGCTACCACGCCCAGCTACACCTCCGGCACGTCCCCCACCTCGGTCTCCTCCATGGAGGACGACAGCGACAGCAGTCCCAGCCGTAGGCAGAGACTGGAGGACGCCAAGCAGCAGAGGAAGGCCCGCCACCGGCCCCACGGCCCGCTGCTGCCCACCATCGAGGACTCCTCGGAGGAGGACGAGCTCAGGGAAGAGGAGGAGCTACTGAGGGAGCAGGAGCAGATGAGGGATCTGGAGCAGCAAAGGATTCGTAGCACGGCCCGGAAAACAAAACGAGATAAGGAGGAGCTGAGGGCCCTGAGACGCCGGGAGAGATCCAAGACTCCCCCCAGCAACCTGTCCCCCATAGAGGACGCCTCCCCAACAGAGGAGCTTAGACAGGCAGCCGAAATGGAGGAGCTCCACAGGTCCTCCTGCTCCGAGTACTCCCCCTCGATGGACTCGGAGGCCGAAGCTTTCGAAATGGGCTCGAAGCTCTACAAATCAGGCAGTGAGTACAACCTGCCCACGTTCATGTCTTTGTACTCCCCCACTGAGAGAACGGCTGCCACCTCCCCATCGGACAAGACCCTGAAAAGTGCCGAGGAGGTCTACGAAGAGATGATGAGGAAAGCAGAGAGGATGCAGCAGCAGCAGCAGGGCCAGTCGGGGAGGCCGGGCCACCCTGGACACAATCAGCAGACAGGCCCAGTGGAGCCTGGCAGTAAACAGCATTTAGAGACGGGAGCCGTGTTAACCCCGGGCTCCAGTCCCACACAGGTCTCTGCACCTGTGTCCTTCTCCTCCTCCGGGGCAGACTCCAGAATCCCCGGCATCCGTGTAACACAGCATTTGTCCAAAGAAACTCAAGATAGGATGAGGACCCAGACGGCCAAAATAGGGGGCGTCATCCCCCCGGCCTCAGCCACCCCGGCCTCTCGCCAGGCAGCGTCTGCCAGCGGGAGGGCAGGGCCACAGAGTCCAGCTCAGGCGGCCTCCCCAGACCCTGGAGCGTCTTCCCTCTCGTCTAAAATGTTCTCTTATTTCAAAGGCCCCAGCCCACCGGTTTCCCCCGCGACCTCTCCCTCTCAAAGCCCTACTCACGGCCCGTCCCCTCTCCGGCCGGGGCCCGGTCAGGTGGGCGGTGGCACGCCGACGTCTCCCGTGCCGCCCCACGGAGCTCACACCCCGCAGAGGTCGGTGTCGCCCCGCCTCGCACGACAGCAGTCCTCCCAGGACTCCCCCGTCATGGTGATCACGCTGGGCTCCGAGACCACCAGCCCCGCCAAGCCCTTAACCGTAAACAGCTCTACCTCCCCTTTGTCCTCCCCGACGCAGGTCAGCCGCCAGCCGGTCTATCGCTCACAGGCCCCCGCCACAAGTTCCCCAACGTCCCCGCAGAGGCACCCAACACACCAATCCCCACAAAACGCATTGCAGAGGGCCGAGGTTGCGGAGAGGGTCAATGTCGGGATGAGCACGATGGCCACCACCACAAGCACTTACAGTCGTGGATCAATGTCTATGGAGAATATCTCTCTCTGCAGGATTTCCAGTGTTCCCGGCACCACGAGGGTTGTAGAACCAGACCAGAGGCACCCCAGTGGTAGCGTAGTAGACCTGAGAGCCCCAGTGAAGCCCGCTCCCATTATAATGACAGACCAGGGGATGGATCTGACATCTCTAGCCACTGATACCAGGAGGTACTCCCTTGGGGCAGAACAACCCGCGGGCCGACACACGTTAGTGCAGCCCCTCATAATGAATTTAAATTCGCAGGAACAACCTTACGTGGCTGTGTCCACTCCGACCACAGTGAGCGTCACCGTAGCGGCGTCCATGTTCATGTCTCAGCCCAAGCAGCCGGTCGTGTACGGGGACCCTAACTCTCACCAGAACCGCGTCGATCTCGGCCAGGGCGTCGGCGCCGCCGTGTGTCTGACCCAAGTCAAGCCTCCCGTCACGGACCCGTCGATCCCCAAAATCGACGCGTGTCTAGAGGACCTGGGCATCCAACAGCATCAGCTCCAGCTCCAGCAGCAGAAGCTCCTGCACCAGCAGCAGCTACTTGAGCAGCAGCTCCAGCAGCACCAACAGTCCTCCTTTGCCCGCTACAACCTTGCCAACCAGGTGCCGCCCATGCTCATGAAGAAAGACCTAGTGGTCAGCCAGACCAGTAGTGGCACCACGCAGCCCGTGGTGAGCGTTAGCGCCATTCCCAGAATCTCCCCCCTCCCGCCCCAGCCAGCGGCCGGGACTGCGGCCTCTAATCCTCCGCATGAGATCTATGGGGGGACAGTCTTGGAGTTAAAGAACAAGCCCACAGTGGTTAATTTGTCCACAGGTAAGCCCCACGTCATGATGGTGCAGCTGGACGAGACCAGCCCATCCCAGGGGGCCACCGTGACCCAGCTGGTCAAGAAAGAGGAGCCCCCTCCCCCACCTCAGGTCCTGGACCTGACCGGGCAGATCAAACCGGAGAACCAAGTGGCCTGTTGTGACGTTGTTTACAAACTACCCTTTGCAGGGAGCTGTGCGGGATCCTTCAGCCAAAGGCCCCCCACCACCACAATGGATAGAACACCGACCACTGAACCCTCCCAGATAGCCCATCCTCCCCCTGCTCCACACCACAACGCAGGTCAGCAGCAGCCGGCGGTCAGAGAGAGCTACCAAATGGCGGGCCCACAAGGAGCGCCCGAGGAGCGTAAGCCGTACCCTGCGCCTCCTCCTGGTCGAATCTTTCCCTCCATGTCTGACACCAACTTGACTGAGGTAGGCCTCCACTACCCGCAGAGGAATGAGCCAGGAGATCTGGCAGTGGACCTGCGCACCATGAGCCAGTCCTACGAAGGAGGATACCTGGGCATGGGAGCTCAATATGGCTCCTACACCGACTTGCGTCACCAAGGAGATGCCGCCGGGCCCGCGTTGCCACTGCGGAGGTACGGCTCTATGTCAAACATCAACTCGGAATACGGATATGGCCCCCATGACCCGGCGGGGGGGCCACAGGACCCCAACCTGGCACAGTACAGTGCCACCACCGCCAGGGAGATCAGTCGCATGTGTGCCGCTCTCAGCTCCATGGACCAGTTTGGCAGTCGGTATGGAAGTAACCCGGAATACATGCAGTATGGCGCGGGAAGAGGGGGCCCTATGGGGAGGCTAAACCTACAGCAGAGCCTGGCATCCATCAGAGCTAACCTGATCTATGGCCCCGATGGACGGCCCCTGGCACATGGCCAGGCCCTAACTAACCTGATCAGTGCAAGACAGGCAAGCATTCGGGCCTTGTATCCATCTGCTTTGAGGGGGGCTGACGGCATGACATACTCCACCATCAACACCCCCATTGCCTCGACCTTGCCAATTACCACCCAGCCATCCTCTGTTCTGAACCCCATGCCAAGAGGAATATATCGTCCTTACCCTACTGGTGTGACTGCCGTACCTTTGGCTAGCCTCACTAGGTTGCCTCATGTGACTCCAAGGATGCCTCTATCCACACAGGGACCTTACGGTTACCCCACACCTAGCCAGTTCCCAGCCACAGCCCCTGGGAGTCTACAAACCACAGGCACTGCTGTCCAGGATACTCCAATGTACCTGGGAAAGCCTTCCGCAACTGCCGCTATGCACACAGTAGCCACCTTACCACCAACCCAAACTGTTACTCATTTGGGAGCACAGAGTGTCCAATCAACTGGTGCAAGCATCCCCGCCATGCAGGTTTATCCTGCTGGGCTCCCTGCAAACCAACAGGGGGTCCATTCTCAAATTCCAATGCAGAATGTTACCTCACACCCTCAGGCTCAGTTTCAAGTTCCACCTCAGATGCAAGCCCAAGCTCAGCAACAAGTGCAAGCGCAACAGTTGCCCGTGCAAACACAAGCTTTATCCCTCACTCACAACCAACCCCAAATGCAACCTGCGACTCATTCTCAACCCCAGGCATTGGTGCAGCCCCAAACCCAGGCTCAGCCCCAAGCTCAGCCTCAACCACCGCCACAGGCTCCTGCTCAGCCTCAACCCACACCTCAAACCGCCGATCCAGTAGCCAGCGCCGCACTTTCCCCTCCCTCAAACGCGGAGAAGGACAAAGAAGAGGAGCGCTTGAAGGTGCAGCAGGAGCAGATGCTGCAGCTGGAGCGGGAGAGAGTGGAACTAGAGAACCTGCGGCAGCTGCGCCTGCACGAGGAGCTGGAGAGGGACCGCTTGGAGCTGCAGCGACACCGGGAGAAGGAGCAACTGCTGGTGCAGCGCGAGATCCAGGAGCTGCAGTCCATCAAGCAGCAGGTGCTGCATCAGCAGCAGGCCGAGCGGGAGACCCAGCTTGTGATGCAAAGGGAACAACTGGCCCAGCAGAGGATGCAGCTGGACCAGATCCAGAACCTGCAGCAGCAGCTCCAGCAGCAGTTGCAGGAGCAGAAGAGGCAGAAGACAGCCGCCGTCGAGGCAGCGGCTGCAGCAGCAGCAGCCGAGGCAGCGGCAGCGTCCGCCGCAGCAGTGGCCGCGGCCACCACGGCCCAGAACGCCATACAGGGAGTAATGGTGGGAGCGGCCCCGCAGGGCTTCATCATCTGTGACCAGAGTGGCCGAGTGATCCAGCAGGAGGGCCAGAGCGTCCAGTTCTGGCAGGACGGGCAGGTGGTCCAAGCCGTGGTGGCGACCAGGCTCCCAAGCTCCACCTCGGAGATGTCGCTGCGCAACAGCGAGGAGCAGGGCGAGCCCAGGGCCATGAAGAAGCAGAACTCCATGCCCCGCCTGAGGGACGGCGGCGACGACGAGCAAGGCAAGCGGATCACAGACAGCTGCGTGCAGACGGACGACGAGGACGGGGAGGAGCGCTACATGAGCCGGCGCGCGGGCAGGAGGACCCGGCGCATCGCCGACTGCAGCGTCCAGACGGACGACGAGGACCAGGCCGAGTGGGAGCAGCCCGTCAGGCGCCGGCGGTCGCGCCCCTCCAAGCACTCGGACTCCGGCGCGGACCACAAGTCGGACGGCGCCCCCAAGGTGTCGTCCTCCAGCATCGCCGTGCAGACCACCAACAACTCGTCCTGCCAGACAGAGCCCGACCAGCTCGGCCGCGTCTCCCCTGCCATCCACATCACCATGGCGGAGACCTCTAAGGTGGAACTGCTCCACTACATCTCCGCCCCCGAGAGGACCCGCAAAGGAGAGAGCCTGGCCTGCCAAACAGAACCCGAGGTCCAGTCTCAGGGCGTGGTCACCCCCCAGCTCAGCGTGCCCACCACCATTAGTCCATACACTACAAGTTTACAGATGGTGGGGGCTAGCCCCACCGACCCCTCATCCCAACGGCAAGGCGTGGCCAAATTTGAGAGGAGGAAGCCTGATCCACTGGATATCGGCTACCAACAGGGTCAGCAACAAACCGACTCTCCGTCTCGCCAGCCTCCTAAATCTCCCCAGGTGCTGTACTCCCCTGTGTCCCCGCTGTCTCCCCATCGCATGCTGGAGACAACGTTTGCCTCCCAGGAGAGGCTGAACAAGGCCCACGTGACGCCACAGCAAAAGGCCTTCACTGCAGAGTCTCCTCAGCGGCACCAGAGCCTCCCCAGGCCCATAAAGAGTGTGCAGCGCTCCATGTCGGACCCCAAGCCTCTGAGTCCCACGTCAGAGGACCCGGCTAAGAACAGGTTCTCCCCATATCATCAGCAGGCCCTCTCCAACAGTCAGGTATGCATTTGACCTTTCGTTTAATGTTGGTTAATTCACTGTAATTAATTTCATTATGATAGAAGTTATTCATATTCAACCTTTATCCTGTAACAACCCTCCGCGCTAAGATCTAAATTATGCAGTACTTTAGGACCCGCAACACAATCTAACTGGTCAAATCAAGTGGTTCACCCGTGCATTAGAATTGGAAATTAGACAAGGTTTCTAACATCCTCCACTTAGTATTGAGTTGTCTGAATTTACTAACAGCTATGCCAAAATTAAAGGCATAATGCTGGAAATCAAAGAGAAGGTATCAAAGAGAATGATATGATTGGATTATTGCATTCTACATTTTTTTGATTCATCAAATTATTTAATTATAATGCTTGTTTTGGTTATTTTACAGAAAGTTGTATGCCAGGTAGCCCATCTGTGTATTAGTTTGCAGATGAACGGTAGTAATCCTGAAGGTGTGATGTTATAGCGGTAAAATCCGTAAAATTTGTGACCAAACAGACTTTTTCAAATCCACGTATATTAAGGCTTATTGTAGACATCGTTTGACAAACCGGCTGCTGCAAAGTAGAAAGTGGAATGCAAATGTCAGTATGGAAGGGAGGTCCAAATGACAAGCTTCTCGTGTGTGAGTATAGATGCATCATACAGAGCTTGGCATCAAAAGAAGTGACAGAATGTTCTCAGGAGAGCAGCTGTCCATGCCAGGCACTAGAAAAGCTTTAACGTTCACTCCCCCATCCTTTCTCTTTCTCTGTGCACTTTTCTCTCTCCTTCTCGTTGTACAGTCATACAATCTCTGTCATTATGTCTCACTCTGCTTTCTCCATTTGTATTCTTCTCTTCTCTATTCGATCTTAAAAAAGGAAAAAATCCTCTCCTTCCTCTCTGCATCCCTCCCCCTCCATATTCTCTCTGTCATGTTCTCTCTTCTATATCTGGCAAAGCCCTAAGAGTTGCCAGGGGGACACACAATGTGGATGCATCCTGGTAGTGTCCTGCTGTCTTCCGGCTTGTTAGCAGCTGGTCAAAGTAAATTCATGTTCCTTTGCACTCGGCACAAAATCAGTCAGAGGAGCAGACAGAGAGAAATCACAGGAGGATTTTGAGATTTATCTTGTTATTTTTGCCGCCGTACATCATTATAAAAAAAATATGTCTTTCTCACGGATACTCATTAAATTCTGCATCGGCCTGCACAACTCGTAATTTGTAAGTAGCAGGCTAGCGTATATTACTGTGTTATACTGTGTTAAATATTGTAATCAACAATGCTGTTTTCTAGTTTTGAATGGATTTTTGGTTATACTTTATGTATAAAGAAAGTTTTCTGTAGATATTAGGACGATAAGACTAAAATCAGGTTGTTGGTTGTCTTCTTTTAGTGCTTCGTTACCATGCCAATGGTGAAATTGCTTGATAAAATTAAAACGTTTCTTTGCTGATAATTAATAGAGAAACCATCATTACATTAACCATATATTAATTGCATTATTTGTTTCTATTTATTTTAAAACTTATATTATAGTTTGTACCTAAAATGTCAACTGAATTAGATTTTGTTGTGGACATTGTAAAAATGTTATTGGAAATCTTATTATGCTATATAATGCGTATACAAAGCAGCTGTGAAAGCTTGTACAGTATTCAAATAAGATAAATATTAAGGAGTAGCTTCAATTCCTTTTTATCTAATCAGGCAAGAAAAGATGAATACTACATTTTCGCCTAAAATGTAATTAGTTTGATTTGCATAAATGCACCTTGTTCGTGTGCTGTGTTGGCTTATGGGGCTTCTCTGCCTTCTCTGTTCTTCCAGATGGCCACCCTGCAGCAGCAGCAGAACTCGTTGATGAGAAAGGTGAAGAGGACTCTCCCCAGCCCCCCTCCAGAAGAGGCTCCCCTTCCCATTGTTACTCCAGCCATGTCCCACATGTATAGCTCCCCAGGGATGCCTCAGAGGGTGCTTCCCAGGCCCAACCAAGGGGTTACCAAGGCAGGCCTCCTACATGAGCTGAAGGCCGTGGAGCAGGAGTCATCCAAGCTCCGTAAGCAGCAAGCAGAACTGGAGGAGGAAGAGAAGGAGATTGACGCTAAGCTGCGCTACCTGGAACTGGGCATCACGCAGCGAAAGGAAACACTGGTGAAAGAGAGGGAGAGAAGAGAGCTGGCTTACATGCGCTGCATGGGGGATCCCCGGGACTACATGTCCGACAGCGAGCTCAACAACCTGAGGATGGTCGCTGCGGCTGGGACCTTCGACGGTAACGGTCTACTGAGTAGGCCCAGTACCGCTCCGCTCAGCCAGTTCCCCAACGACCTCAACGCAGCCTCTCAGTATGGCTCCTCGTCCGCTTTCATGACCTATCCCTACCCTCAAAGCCAGCCACCGCCAACGCAGCAGCCAAGTGCTTCTTACCAACAGATAGGCTTCCAACCGCCACAATATCCCACAGCCTCCCAGCCCCAGCCCGGCACATTCCAGCCCCACCCTCCCCAGGGCCCTGGCTACCAGACCCAGGGTGCCTATTCCTCTCACACCTACAACCAGCCGTCCTACCAGACAGACATGGGCATGCCCCAGCACGGCCACCAAGGCTTCCAGCCTGCCGGTCCTCCCATCCCAGGCCAGAACCTACCTTACCCCAGCCCGAGCTCCTACCACCTCCAGCCCCAGGCGGAGATCCTCACTGTCCACCAGAGGCCCAGGCAGACCTCCCTGGCGGACCTCGAACAGAAACTGCCCACCAACTACGAGGTCATCAGTAACCCCGCGGTGTCCGTGGCCACGTCTGCCCCAGACGCTGGCTTTGGCTCTGTGTACTCCGCCCCGAACGCCTACGGGCAGTACCGCCCCCAAGAGCCGGGCCTGACCCACTCCATGGACAGCCCCCCGTCGGCCTACGCTGCGGACGGCGTCTACGCCTCCAACCTGGAGCAGAACATTCCCAGGAACTACGTCATGATCGATGACATCAGCGAGCTGACTAAGGAGAATGCTGGGCAGCCGGCGGACGCCTTGGGCCATCCGACGGGAGGACGCTACGGGAGTGAGAACGGCCCTGCCCGGGGGACTGGCTATGAAGAGTCTGTGGACGCCTATGGCAGGCCTACAGCCACTACGGGCTACCACCAGCAGGGCCCAGTGGACAGCCGGACCGGCACCTCATCCTACTACTACGACGACTACAAGCACTCTACGTCGCGCAGCGGCACGGGGTCCCAGAAGCACCCGTCCAAGAACCTGGCCCCAGCTGTGGTCTCCTCCAAGCGCAGCAAGCACAGGAAGCAGGGCATGGAGCAGAAGGTCTCCAAGTTCTCCCCCATCGAGGAGGCCCGTGACGTGGAGTCCGACCTGGCCTCATACACCATGACCACCTCCACTGGGGGCAGCTGCACCGTGGTGTCCCGCTCCAAGAAGCTCCAGGATGACATCACCTACGGGCTGAAGAAGAACGTCTATGACCAGCAGAAGTACTACGGCTCGTCCAGCCGAGAGGCCCTGGAGGAGGAGGACCGCATGTACGGCTCGGGCAGGTCCAGGTCCACGGGCTATGGGATGGACAAGATCTCCTCCAGGGACACCACAGCATACAGGAGCAAGTCCTACGAGCGGGACGCCATGGAGCGCTCCCAGCGGGGCAGTCGCAGCGGTCGGCCTCCCATGAGGACTCAGAACTCGGAGGAGGAGAGTCCGCTGAGCCCCGTGGGGAAGCCTGTGGGGATAGGCCGGGGCACAGGGGTGGTGGACCCGCACGACGTGAGGAACCAGTACGGCTCCAGCCACTCACTGCCCGACGTGCAGGACCATCATATGAAGGACATTCCCCGGAGCCACGTCTACAAGCCGGACGACCCGTACCTCGTCGACGACATGCACTGCGCTGTCTCGGACAGCGAAGGTAACTGGTGCTGAATGCCAATCGCTGCCTGCCCGTCCGCCTCCTCCTCCTACGTTCTCTGTCTGCCGAGCACTGATGCCTGGTGGGAAGTGAATAGAGCAGCATGGCGGCTCTTTGTGAACTGTGTGTTTGAAAAACAAATGTCAGCGCTGTGCCCAATGCATGAAACCAAATACGCCTGTTTTTATTTGTTTGTTTGTTCGTTTGTTGTGCATGCGTGTGTTTATTTTTTATTTTTTGGTTCTATTTGTGTGGTGTGAGAAGACCATTCTTTTTTCAAAATTTTTTGGGGGACTTTCTTTTCATACGTGGATGCATGGCTTCAGTCTGCATGTCGCCCTTCAAAAACATTACATAATAAACCATAAGGGATTAATTGATATTTTTCTTTCGGTTCCAAAAAAAGCCTATCATTTGGGTCAAGAGGAGACCGATTGGTTTGAGAAGCCGCGGGAGGCCCGCTCTGATCGCTCCCGGCACCACGGCACTGCCGGCCACTCCTCTACGGGCCGGCGGGCCAACGTGAAGCACACCTACCATGACTACGACGAGCCCCCCGAGGAGGACGGCTGGACCCAGGACGAGTACAATCAACGCCAACCTTCCTCTACCTCGTCCCGGGACCACCGTCACCACGGCAGCAGCTCCGGGAGACACCCCTCCTCCCGCCACTCCTCTGAGGAGCCGCGGCCGTCGCGCTCCTCCAGGGCCCACCCGAAAGACCCGTCCGCCCGCGCCGATGGCCGAGGCTCCTCCTCTGGCCAGAAGAGAGGGGGTCCCGATGGCCGCTCCTCTCACCGGGACTCGGGCGACTACTCCTCCTCCCGTGACCCTGCGTCTGCTCACCACGGCACCGGCGGAAGGGGCCAGAGGGGCCCCGGCTCCTCCTCCAGGAGACAGGACCCCTCAGCAGGACCCAAACCGCAGCAGCAGCAGCAGCCGCCCCAGGGCCCAGGAGGACAACAGCGTTCAGCTGGCCAGCCCCCATCCGGAAGGCAGCCTGGATCCCTGCCTCCAGAGGGGGCTCAGCAGGTCCCACAGCAGCAACAACAGCAGCAGCCACAACAGCCACAGCAACGTAGCCAACAGCAGCAGCCTCAGCCCCAGCCCCAGGCCCAGCCGCAGCAGTCCCAGCAGCATAGCCAGCCTCCCCAGACCACCAGTGGGGGGCCTCATCCCACACCAGCCCCAACAACTGGACCAGGGGCTGTGCAGCAGCAGGCCAAACCTGGACAGGCCCCCGGCCCGGCTTCTGCACAGGGACGGCAGCCAGCAGCAGGGCCTGGAGCAGGCCAGCCACCAGCCACAGCCGTAAGTTGGACAACACCGTATTTGTTCCCATTGTCAGTTGTCAAATTAATACATTAGCATCATGGATACATGTGTCTGTTATGTTGGTAGCCTGTTATGTTGGAAGTCTATGTATACTGTTTTTCATAGGATATGTATGGCATGAAATATAGCTGGCTGAACGTTACCTGACATTTTATGAAGCTTCGCTGAGATAAAATCAGATTTTGAGGGATTTCATTTTTTTTTCATTAATTTAAACAGAAGTCTCAATGTGTGGAAGAAGTGTGCAAGAACCAAAATAATTCAATCACAAAACCTATTACTTTTGGAAAATACCATTTTCTCTCTTTTGATGCATTAGTTATTTAACCATTTAGAATGTGTACTTTCACATAGTAGGCCTTTAGTGTAGATTCTTCACAAAGTGTATTTTTATTCCAGTTTTCTGACATTTAACTTATTTCTGCCAAAATCTCAAAAATATTTCGGGGATTCCAATTCATTTGGGAACAGCTATATGTCACAAGTTGGCTACAGAAATTGGCTACAGTTTATTAAATATGAAACATATAGCGCAGATCAGCCGTACATATTTTTACGCTTGGCTAAGAATAATGGAAGGAAATTCTTTCAATGTGTCAAGGCTGCCCCACCTGCAGCAGCTGCGGCGGGGATGAAACCTGCAGCGGCAGCCACAGGAGCCCAGCCTCCCAAAACAGCGACACCCCCTTTAACAGGCATTGGTGAGAAACCCTCTGGTCCTGCACTGCTGCTCACTCACACACCGTAGTGCATTCTGCACAAGGCTGACATGGCCAGGCCGGAGAAGTGACAGGTTGTTGTTGTTTGTTCCTCCTGGACAGGCTCCAAGGCGCCCCCCGTGGGCATAGGCAGCCGGCCTGGAGGGATTGGCAGCGCTGCAGCGGCCCCACCACCTGCCGAAGGCGATAATGTCCTCACCAAAATCCTAGGAGGAGGAGGGGCGGCGGCGGAGCAGGCAGGAAAGCTGGGAGACGGTACGGCCGAGGGCAGACTCCTCAATGGATAGAGCTCCGTTTCTACTGGAGACAGTCTCCTTGACCTCTGAACCTGTAGCTAACGGCTACGGTAGCATGTGGCGGTCGTGAGCCTTTGTGTTATGTCGTATGAGCCGCCATGATGGCTGAGAGGATATAATTGCAGATAACTCAGCAAAGGTTGCTTATTAACATGGTTTCTTCTTTTTTTCTCCAACCTCTCCCTACACAGCTGTATCTGCCCTTGGCAAGAAGTTCACTTCATTTTGGTGAACAGAAGAGAGGAGGGTAAACAAACCGGATTTGTTTTTTTTTGACGCGGGGCTATTCTGTTGTCATAATGTCCTCGTTGTGGAGACAGAGAGCCCACTCAGGCAGCGTGTTGTTTGTGTTTGCATTGCAGGGTGGAGTCGAACAGGGAGGAATTGGAGGCATTGTACTGGAAAAACCTATGAAATTGTTACCGGCATTTTAATCCATTTCACTATCACGGAGGAGGAGGAAGGGAAGGAGGAGGAGGAGCGGTCCTGAGTGCATCAGTGAGTATCTCATTAACTCTCCCCTGTTCCCCGGGAGATGAACACATTCCAGGACAGGTTCCGGCTCCTTGGGCCATACCTTTTGCCTGATCACTCCTGACAGGTTAGACCGATGCGCAGGATGATGCGCCGCAAACCCTTTTTATCCTGGATAATGATGGGGCGTGGGGGGGAATGCCCATTCCGGATTCTGCAACAACACCCCACTGAGAAGGCCGATTGTGACTTTACGATAGCTTAGGATAGCAGTGAAGGGTCTGAGAAGTGTCTGTTTCACTCTGCAACTGCCAAATTCAAATCAAGTGTTGTGTCAGCTGGATATTTGCATAGATTAACATAGATCGCGCATAATGTGATGGCATGACTGAAATGATGACTCATTAAGTGCTGTGATTGTGCATTCAGACTGACCCGCCGTACGCCCTACCTCCCCTCCTCCTCCTCCTCCTCTCTCTCACCCCACGTCACCAATCAGGGCTGGAATCAAAGGATGCCTCGTCAGCACTGAACTCCCCAGACATGGGTTCTACAATGGGGCACAATTGGCCGCGGCCGAATGCTTGGTCAGCATGGGGTCTCAAGGCGTGAGCGCACGATTGACGAGAGCCTTTCGCTGCCTCACCGTTCAAAAGTGAGTAAGGATCATGCTTATTACTCTGTGTGTGTGTGTGTGTGTGTGTGTGTGTGTGTGTGTGTGCATGGCTGATAGGGTTGAGTAAGAGTGACAGAGCCTTCCTGTGTAGATGATTATTTGGCTGGACGTCCTCCCAGTTGTAGCCCTGGGTCAGTAGTCAGTGGTATGTTAGGAGGTTGGCGCTCTGCTGTGTCAGGCGATTAAGCCATTATCACTGTCCTGGGGTCCCCACTGGGTGAACAGGGAGAGGTCACAGGTCATGGTGGGTCAGTAGGGTTTACCCTCGGACTCCAAACAACCGGGTCAGCCATGCTCCACCATGATTAGGCAGTGAAGGCTTTTTTTACAATCTACGCACACGTGCACACCCACTTGTAGTCAACCACAATTCCAGATCACCCATACTGAGTTGGGTTAAAGCCCACAGTGCTGTCATACCACTGCGCTTTGAGCACACAGGCCATTTTGTCCCCACGCTCCTCAGGCCTTTTCGACCGTCCCTCACTCTGTCGGTCTGCCACCTGCGTCGGCGACGCCGGGTGTGACAAACGCGCGGCGTGCCAGTCGTCTCCCGCGTCTGCGGTGGCTCTGAGGATCTAGCGGAGGGATCTGGAGATAAACCATGCTCAGTGGTTCTCTGAGCAGCAGGCAAGCCTACTCAGCCCCCCGGATTACCGCCAAGCCCGACCCGGCCTCCCATTGGCTGAGCCGCCGCCATCGGCCGTAGGTGTGGGAGCTGACTGGCCGCCTCGTGACGGCAGTGACTCTGTAAGAGGGGCTCGGCCTGTGTGGTGGCTGCCTCGTACCGCCTGCTATGTGTGGGCGTGGCAGGAGCGAACAGCGTTAGGTGTTCATTCAGTGGACTTAGACCTCTCGAGGAGTGCCCATTCACAGTGTTCAGTAGTACGTAGTGTACAGTACATGGTACCAAATTTAGCACAATGTTTAACTCTGCTCTGCTCCCCGGAGGTTGAATGAGGTACTGAATCCGACAGTTCATGACCATCTCCAGTCCATGCTCCCTCAATGGACTGATTAAAGCCTCCAAAAGCCCAGCAGTTCAGAGCATAGAGATGGTCTAATGAGAAGTTGTGTTAACCTTTTCTTCCTTTCTTCCAGATGAAGGGGCGCTTCCAAAAAAGGGGGATGCGACTCATAGCCTGTTCAGGAAGGGGAAGTAAGAGAGGGTGAGAGAGAAGAGACAAGTCTTACTTCCCTGTCCTGTTGAGAGAGATTCAGAATGGTATTCCTTCTTTCTCTTTTTTCACCACCAATCCTCTGTCTGTAAGAACATGCCAGAGGGATTGGAGTCATCGGGCAGAGAAGTTGTGGGACGCCCTCTACTGGTGGCTGAGGAATTCACACCTGACCAGGATCCTTGATTCCATGTTGATATACTCAACATACAGTAGTATATCTACAACAACAACAAAAAAGAAAGACATATTTCATAGGTTTTACTTGTACCAAAGAGATTCACTGTAGCCAACGATGACACCACTTACTTGGAGGAGACCTGGAGTTACACGGCAATGAACTGTCCCCAACAATAATAATCCTTGAATGCTTGGTTTCTATGATCTCTACATTCCACTATAGGGAATTTGACCCTCTTTGAATGTGTTTTTATTTCTCCTCAACCTGTTTTGACGTCTGCAGAATGCAATGCGTTAAAGTGGACATTGAAATGCACGCGCACAAAAAAAAAAAAAAAAAAAGAGAGAGAGAGAGAGATTAGTTGATATCTAAACTTTTTTTTTTTCACCGAAGTAGGAGAGGCCACGGGACAATGACCACGTAGGTTTAGTTATGGGGAAAACTACCAGTGTGCCCACGCGTGTGTGAGCTTCACACAGAAGAGAGGACCAAACGAAGGAGTGGCCGCGGCTGTCTCAGCCATCGAAAAGCCATCACTTGTCAGTCCCGAAACAATTTGGGACTTGGTAACTGTTTTTTTTTTTCTTCAGTTTATTTGTTCTCATTTTTCAGTTCCTTATCATTTTTGCCTGATGTTTTCTGAAAAGAAGAGCCTTATTCGGTACATATTTTTTACTTGTATACCTCATATGTTTTGAAACGTTCATATCATCCTTTTTTTATTTTGCACAACTGTATACTATTGTATGTACATAAATCTAGTCAGAATACTGATATTGTAAATTACTCATTTGTGTATTTATTCATTTATTTTTGTGTGACATTCTTTTTGTTGTTTCTCTTTGGATTTTTATCTTATTTTTTTTTATTGTTACCATGTTTGTTATCCTGCAGTCAATTATTTGCTTGTTAATTTTTAAAAGCAATAGCATGCAGAAAAAGGTATATAGCACAATGGCGTTAATGTTCTTTAAATTGGTGGGTGGGAGTATTCAAAATATCTGTTGAGAATCATCGAAAATAGAATTTATCAGAGGGTTTTGCATTTTCACCCCCCAAAACCAGGTCTTGAAATGAAAACAAATGCAAATTGAATAGCTGGTAGGCTACATCTAAGTAGAAACAGAAACACACATCACTTCGCACACTCACAAACACAACACACACACACACGGGGTGGTTGAAAGCAATTTTCAATTCAAATGTTCTATGCAATGATTCATTTTGAACCTTGAGATGATTCAACATAAAACACAGTTGATTAACAATCATTGTAACTCACAATAAATCAACACGTTTTGAACAAAAATGTCAAAAAAAAAGGGTTATGAAAATGTTTGTACCTAGCAACTTGTGTGTATGGATCTGAATATTGAAGTATTGAATAGTTTTTTTTATTTTTGTGGCATGTTTAGACCCCTCACTCCCCAGTTGGGGACTTGTTGCCAAAGGGTTAACTGTGTAGACTGTCAGTCTTGAATGTCCACCATCATGTTGCTTAAAGCATGGGTTTGCTTGGCTTCGTCCGGCTGTTTGTGTGCCCTCATTCTGTCTGTGTGTGTTTTGGCTGACCAAAGGCCTCCAAGTGTCCGGCTTCAAATTACTGTCTGTGCTGCTATAAACCTGGTACACAGTGGGTGAAAACTTCCTGATTAGCGTCGTGGTACGTGTTGGTCACTGACATATTATTTGTGAGGTGAAAGGTTCATAGTCTATCCGTTCGTTGACCTCTTGAAAGTTGCATGACTCCCACCTACATTTACACAACGAGGCATGTCTTTAACAGGTTTTGCCTGCACATGAACCTTGCATTTCACAGGCCAAGTAAGAAGAATGTCAACAAGTATTGATCTAAGGTAAACGATCAGACATCTTGAACCTCAGCCAGTTATTCACTAAATGAGGGCATGTTATAATGAAGCACAAGCCTGACTGGTAACATTAGTCACCAGATAAAACACAGACGTATTGGCAATGTGGTGAGATGGCAGATCTACTGTCTTTCATAGAAACAGGAGGAGAGAACTCCTCTCAGGAACGTGGTGGTGAACACTGGACCTACATCAGCCCATTCACGGAGAGACCCTCTGGTTCACGAGAGGTGCATGAGTCAAAACAGCCTTCACTGTAGCCGTCCAGACAGACCGAATGACAGACAGACACACACATTCTCACTGTAAATACAGACTAATTCTTCTGTACAGCTTTTGAGTTCAGGGTACGGCTGTCATGTGCATCCCCATGCCGTATTTGCTGCCAACTTTTGTGCTTTTGTGTATAAAAGAATATTTATTACGATGATGATCATTATTATTGAATAAGCATAGTGTATGTGGCTGGCTCGTATTGACTGTTGACAGCAGTGGAACAAATTTGTGTTCAGAAACATATCCAGTCTGTGTAGACTTTCTATACATATTGTGTTTGTAAAACAAGGAGAAGGAACCCTCATGGAAAAGTTGTCATCTCTGAATTCTTTGTCAAAAAATCCAGAGGTCTCAAAGTGAATGGATTTGATCTGTAAAGGGATTGAGTCAGGAAAAGTTCATAGAAAACTCAACAAAAAATCCGGAAAATGTCATTCACTGTTGTAAGTGCAATGGGCGAATCGTCAGTCGTGTATCCATTGTGAAACCTTGTGTTCTATTCAGTGTATTCCTGTAAACAGATAGAGTAAATTTTGGTGCATCATGTCATGTAATGTGATTAATGAAAATATTGACCCTGCAATTTGTTTCCAATCAGGAAAAGAATAAAGAGAAAATGAACGTATCTCTTTACTTGTTGTTAACCGTTTATTGCAGTGAATTATTATGACCTATTTCAGTTACTCTGTTTATCATTTTATCATAGCACATTTGGTGTTACTATCGGTTATGTCAGAAAGATGACTAGAAATGTGGGCTCTACTGTGGATAGAATGAGTTGATATCAAGGAGACTAGCCCGAGATCCTCTAACAGTAAGACAGACATTTACACACACTGGGTTGGCTGATATATCTGCACACATCGTGGCTGCAGTCAGAAAATCCAGGGTTTGTCTAGGAACAGGACACAGCCTGTGGTGGTTTATTATCACATTCTCTGTTCACTTCTGTGCCTTTTCTTGTCCATTCTCTCTCTCTCGCTCTCTCTCTCTCTCTCTCTCTCTCTCTCTCTCCCCCTCTCTCTCTTTTCTATTGATCTCGCCAGTCCCTGTCTTTTTTTATAACCCTCTTTAATTCTTTTATCTGCCCCGGTTTCACGCCTGCAGTAATTTACTCTCCTCTCCTCTCTTTCTACTGTGCCTCTACAATGCTTGTAGCTATTTCGAGATGTCCAGTGTGTCTTTGTATTTGGTTGTCAGGCACACACTGTACCTGAGATCCGGTCTGCTGAGTCAGTTCTGTCTGTCTGCACCACCTCATTTTCTTTAATTGGAGCGCACAGGAAGCTCTCCTGTTGTCAGTTGATTAGTCATATAGCCACCGCAGCAGTGTGTTTGCCACATCTGATCAAATGAACATCCAGGAAGACTACATAGTTCACCTGACCTGTCTTCTGTGACCTGCTGCTGAAGTCTTTTTAATGGTCAGTCCAAAAACAAGGCCAGGAAATATGCCATCACCCCACCTGCAAAGTGTCCGTCTTTGTTACAGTGACACGTGCAAATAAACATCATGCCGTCCTCACCCCCTGTACAAATGCGATAGCAAAGGAGAAGCCCCTGGGCACCATGGTAACCGGTGTCAGAGCCGTAGACTGAGGGTGCCCTCCGCTGGTCAGGACAGAGCTACACAATTACAGGCGGTGCCTGGAACACGCTCGCGCCCTGTCTTTTTATTCTATAATGAACAATCGTGTTATGCCTTTGAAGGCTTTAAATGTAATCTTAAAAGTGATCTTACGGCATTCAATTTACATCGAATGATGGTGTCTTGTCCTGTGTCACAGCCCCCCACCCCAACCTTTTGGCAATGAAATGATTAGGCTCTGATTCCAGAAATGGAAAAGGAAGCTACAGTTTATGGCTGCCCAGACTGTGAGTGAAGCTGTGGAGGTAATGGGAATGGCCTTTCTGCTCCAGACGGAACACAACCTGTTAATGACTAGCTGCCTCTCTTTTGGCTCTTCTCTGTAATGCCTTTTCGCACTGCAGCTTTAGGTACCATTACAAATGAATAGTGTTTTACTGGCAGGATCTGGTTGAATTCCCAAGTCTTCACAAAAGAGATTCCCAAAGGAATTATTTATTTCAGACAGGGTGAGAAGAGTGAGCAAGGCAGGTCTCATTTTATGAAGGTTGTATCCGTAAGTAATGGTTACAGCCTCGCAAAGCCATTAATGGTAATGACATTGAACTGTTTGGTAATGATTCACACAGATGTGTAAGCTTCCCTGAGTACATGCCCTCTGTGGTGACCTCCAAGGAGCATGTGATGTTGTGACTCACCATGAGTTGATGGGAAAGGTGACCTGGTGAAGGTTGGGGGCGTGAAGCAGACATTCAGACCCCTCAGAGCAGGATTGGAGGGAGCACGGAGACAGCCACTTTCCCCTGGTCAGCTGAATGTCATCTTCCCGCCTGCCCGCCCGCCAGTAAGAATGCATAACGTCTGACTCTTACCAGAATAAGGCTCAGTCACCTTGTGTTCCCACCAGATCTCAGTTTTTATTTATAATGGGACTATTCCCGGCGTCCGAGTTGACGTCAGGCACTGATGATGTCACAAAGTGTTGAGACAGAATGACTAATACATGCCTCTTTTCATTTTAATGTAGTTAACTAATTAATTATGTGATGGCAGAGTACAGTGAATGTATCGATCCACCATCTTAAGTCTCCCTCAATTGGGCAGGATCAAAACCACCTAATCTGTTACACTGCAGCATTACTGGTGATATTAACATTTACATTCACAAAGAGGCAGTGGGCTATAGCTCTATTATCCCCATATTGTCTGATTATTATAATGTTGACTGTTGGCCCATCTCTGTTGATAGCTTCCACAAATATTGCTAATGTTATATTACAATGACTCGACTTTTAAAGTGATTGTTGACCATTATAGTATTTATAGTTCGATGGATTATTATTATTATTCTAAGTATAACCTTGTTACATTATAAAGGACTACTTACAAATTGAAACAAATCTAGAAAATGTAAAAACGATTTCTGATGCAATGTGTCAATGATCCACGAGAGGCCTGCAGAGACTGAATCCCTTGTAGGATCATCCCAGAATCTATGTCCAGACCACAGTGTGGAGCCAAAGGTAGTACAAAGGAAATGAGTCTAGGGAGCATCGCCAGCTCAGGTTTTCCTCCTACAACTGTCACTCACAGTCATTATACGCTTGACTGAGATTCCTACAGACTGCATAATCGATGCACAGCCCTTTGATAATTAAACAATCCTTTACGAGATCTCTGGGCCTTCTAAAGAGGTTTTTGGTCCCCGGAAATGGGAATCAAGACTTTACAAGAATCAATAGCTTAGTAAGTCACTGATCTTAAGCATGAGGAAGAAAAATCACAAGACTAAATTGGTGCAGCCTATGGTGAGGGGGTATTTTGTTGCTCGATTTCACTGGTGGATGCTTCAGTTCCAGCCTTATTATTGACTGCAACTGAAGGTGTACTTGCAACATTTTGAATTTACACTAGCCTTTCAGCAGTAAGATCTAATTCCAAATAATGATTTACCTAACAAAAAGTTGGTGTGAGCCTGTGTCAAAGAATGAAAGACAACGTTTTTCTGTGAGGGTTTCTCAAGTGCATGTGAGTTTGTAGAGCACACACATTGCAAGACACACACAAAGGACAGCTAGGGCAGGCGACAGGATAGTAGCTGGGGAACTATTTATTCACAGTCATTTACAGTCATTTAGTCACACTCCTTTGATCTTTGATGACACATTTACTCATATTTATTTATTTGGTGCTAACAGCTGTGTTCTGAGTCACAGGCAGTCCTGACTCAGCATGTCGACGGTAGGATATGTATTTTTTTTCTTTTTTAATTAATAAATGCGCATTGAGCAGACGTGCTTAATCACTGTATTGAGCTTACAAGATTCCCCATGTAAAAAAAAAAACGTGTTAAAAAGTCTGAAATTCACACTGCTTTGGGATTGGCATCCTCGGTAAATAAATGGATCTATACTGTCAAGATAGATGGAGATATAGGCTACAGTGTTAAAGGATAACAATCATCGCAGAATCAAACGTGGTTTCAAAATCGTGACCAATAAATTAAATAACAAGTTTGTCTGTTTCGCACCACATCCGCCCATCGTCCGCTGTCCTCGGCCTCTTGAAGTAGTGATGCTGCTCCCTAGTGATTGTGTAGAGGAGGAGAGAGCGCGTCCACCACCCAATGACAACGCAGGATGCTGCGATACTGGTGTGAATGGAGGTAGCAATACAGCGTCTCAGAACGATGATGGAAAGGATTTATCATTAAAAAGGTACTAATGTAAGGATCCCTTTATTTTTATTGTGCATGCAATGTTTTATCAGTTGTGAAAATGACAAACGTATTTTTGGTCTTATTAGACTATCACTCGACGGTCCAAGAAGGTAGTGTGCGTAAAAATCATTGCCATTCAGTTGGTGTGCCTAGACCGGAGTGTATGTTCGTGTGTAAAATAATATGTTCGAAATATGAACGTTTAATGTCGCTAAGATTTTGAGCAAACCTAATAATTAATTGATGATCCAGATTTAGGTTACAGCTGTTTAGAATTGTATCTGAGCCATTAAATTTTCAATAGATTTTTGAAGGCGATCGAGGCACATTAATCATGCACAACATGGATAAAATCTTACGATAGGCCTGAAACAGTAGGCCTATATGGGCTAAATACAGCTATAATTACAGTATGTTCGTTTATTTTAATTAATTCAAATCAAATTCTACTCCTAACAGAAAGGTCGGCACGTCTTTTCTTCATATATTTATATTTATTTGTAGAATCAACCATTCAGAAACTGTCCGTAAGACATGGCATATTCGTGAGAAAAGTAACCTTATTTCTTTATTATTTTCTGAGAAGAAGGTGACACGAAAGCTACATGTGTCCTCGATATAGACGCTTTCAATTGGGCATTTAAATGACAGAGGCACAGACCATTTGGATAAACAGTTTTTAATCTAATCGTCCAATCACTAAAAGTAGAGGGTGGGACTAAAGGTGGAAGGCTTAAGACTGTATGGTGCTACGTCCGAGACTACATTATCATAAAACATTTCAGGGGAATGCTGGAATGTGCGGGGTTGATTTAATAATAAAATACATTGAATTCATGAATTAAAAACGCTCTTACTATACAATATATTTTCTAATTAAGATTGTTATGTAGAAATAATAATAATAATTTCATGATGCATTTGCTGTGGCCAACCCCTTGCAGCACAAGATCGTCTACAGAGGCAAAATAAGAGTTCTGCCTTCGTTCGGAAAGGAAAATGTCAAGTTGGCTTTATAGAAATTGTTTAGGGCATATATCAGCACCTCATACACAAGATTTGGTTTATTCCTCATGTGTAATTTTTTTGTATTCATAATAACATAGACAAAGTTCATAATAACATAGACAAACATAATGACTGAAAGTAAACCTGTGTGTAAATATTTTTATTATGACTTAAATTAATGTACAATTTATATGGAAATATGTGTTTTTGTCGTTGCTAACTTGAACATTTTCTAAGACCAGGCCTACACGCTAACTTACCGGTCATAGTGGTAAGGTAATTATTAAGTAAGGTCATACCTTAGTACCCAAGAACAACAACAAGTAACAACTAAGTTACTTAGTATTACATATTGACCATCCCCGTTCTGGACTCTGGAGTGTTTGTTAGTATGGGTACTAAACACTGGACTAGTGTGTATGAAAGTATAAGGCTTAGTCCCATCTTATTTATTTTACATTTGTCCCAAAGCCTTTTGAAGGATTGAATGAAGTTAATGTTGCCATTTGTTTTATATTGATGTGAAATGCGAGAGATCCATATCACCATAACAAAGAATTAGTGTCCAAGAATTGTTTTTTCTTTTTTTCTTTTTTCTTTTTTTTCCTTAAATTTTTCACCAAACATTTGGAGGGATCAAGTCTTGTAAAGATAAGACTACAAGAGCCCCCTGGTACACAGTGTGTATTTTGTTTGAGTTAAACTAGCAGGAATCTCTCCAAGGGACAAGAGTTGGAAATGCACCTTGTCTGGCTTTGGCTCCCTTTGCTCCACATCTCCCCACAGACATACAGTGGGCTGACATAGAAAGGATTTGCCGTTTTGTGTCAATACTGCTCAGTCACTCAACAGGGATTGCCTCTGGTGAAGGATTTCTCTGCAGATGCCCATACATCAGGAGCAGTTATTATTGATACTGTGTAGAGATTCTGTTTCTGTAAGAAAGCTATTGTCCCTATACAGCGTTGGCAGCTTTTCATCATCTGATCTGACTCTGGCATTAATGGTGTACACCCGCTTTTTCCTGGCTCAACAGGAACATAAATGTGTTTCTCTGAGTTGGCACATGGTTCCGGAAAGGCTCGTGGCCATCTTGTCCGCACCGTGGCATTGGAGCAACAGTGGCACAGATGACCAGACCATCTGCAGTCATTCAAAATTGGCCTTTCCCTATTTTAAGTCAGAGTCCGTTGACATTTCTTCCCTGGCCTTTTTTAAGTTATCATTACGTAAGGCAAGCCAGGTGTTTCGGCTCTGTCAGCCCAGACACAGTCACCATGGCAACCATGTCTGAGGAAGAGTGGCCGGAAGGAAGACTATTCCTTTAGTACTTCCCAAAGCACCATCACCCCCTGAAATAGCCACTCCTTCATGCCCAGGGTCCATCTCATCTAATTTGATTCCATTCTCGTGCACTCTGAGACATGCACTGACGGTGGAGATTATCTAGTTAAGGGCAAATGGACGAGACTATTTTAAGATGTGATGAGCGGTGAATGGCGGACAGGCTGCCATTTTGAAATCTCTTTTGTTAACAAGCACAGCTCAAGCTCACACCCCCAACGTGCGTGCACTGCTCACTTTTTTCAGCCCTGTGGCTAGCAGGCATACTAGAGTTACAACGTCGTTATTACTGAGGATTGTTTTATTTTCTCTGAGAAGTAGTCCACTACTTACATTAAAAGCCTTGCCTGAAATCAGTGCTTTTCTAGGGTACGGAAGGATGAGTTGAAGGCTTTTTGGAGCCGTACATTAATGTACAGTTAAAGTAATCCATGAGTTCACGCACATACGAGCAATAATAACACGGAAAACATAAGTGGGTTCCATTTGTGTGTCAGGCCTGTCCTGGTGGTTTTTATGGCCATGGTTCACAGTGGGAGAAGTCTTCCTGACTGGGTCAGCAATAATGGGACTGGGATGAGTGCCGGCTATCAGAGGAGCCAAGTTGACGCTGTGATTCCCAGTGGGTTCACTTTGAATTGGAGTCCTAACAAAATTACACAAGGGGATGTCGGTGACCCACCCATATCTGAGCAGAGGTAGCGGACTCTCCCTAACACCCTAAAAAAACCTTCAAAAATCATCCTGACATGTACTGTTTAGCTTAACAATCTCTGCTAAATTGTTATTGTTTGAATACAATTAATTTTTCTTCCCGGGGTGAAGCAGTTTATGTTTTGCTGATATGATAACACAATCTTGTATGTCTTGTTATCTTTTGTCTAGATCTCTGTCGAGGCTCTCCTTCTGCACAGGCATGCGCCAAGCAACCCATGTGTGACCCACTGAGGCTGTGCCGTCCCCTCACAGCGCACCCCTGGTAAGGACCCCCTGACGGCCGCGCCTCTCTCATACAGGACATGTACGGCAGTGCCAGGGCGGTAGGCCATATAGAGAGCAGCCCTGCCCGCTCCCCGCGCCTGCCGAGGTCCCCCCGACTGGGCCACCGGAGGGCCAATAGTGGGGGCGGGGCTGGTGCCGGCGGCAAGACGCTCTCCATGGAGAACATCCAGTCCCTGAACGCAGCGTACGCCACCTCTGGACCCATGTACCTGAGCGACCACGAGGCGGTGGGCTCCACGGCCACCTACCCCAAGGGCACCATGACGCTGGGGCGGGCCAGCCGGGCCATGTACGGGGGCCGCGTCACGGCCATGGGCAGCAGTCCCAACATAGCCTCCGTGGGGCTTGGTCACCACGCAGACCTGCTGTCCTACAGCGACCTGGGCTCCCTGTCCATGCTGCACCACCACCACCACCACCAGGGGGTGCCCTCGGCCCTGCTCAGGCAGGCGGTGCGGGGCAGCGGTGGGGAGCTGCTGGAGATGCAGGCCCAGCTCAGGGACATGCAGAGGGAGAACGACCTGCTGCGCAGGGAGCTGGACCTGAAGGACAGCAAGCTGGGCTCCTCCACCAACAGCATCAAGAGCTTCTGGAGCCCCGAGCTGAAGAAGGAGCGAGTGATGAGGAAGGAGGAGGCGGCGCGCACCTCCATCCTGAAGGAGCAGATGAGAGTCACTCACGAGGAGAACCAGGTAAGGCCGCTCCTGCACTTCTTCCAGGGTTCGGCGTACTGCAGCTTTAAAAAACGTTTTATTACCGATCCAGGATTGGACTTCAGAGGGTCTATTTATACCTTCTATTTCACATTAGTCACCTTCTAACTGTCTCTTCATCCCTCCCCTTTTTTATCTCTCACTCACCTCTTTTTTCCCTTTAAAGGTACAGTGTACTGTGTTGGTCTGAGTTCCAGAGCTCGGAGATTGATTGCACTATACCTCATATGTCTTAGTACGTTTGAAAAAGCTTTCTGGGAAGAGGTGTTAGTGTCATAAATGATTCAACACACACTCAAAAGCGACTGCTTGGCCTCCTTTCCTAGTATTCCTCCCGATAAGTGGCAGACAGAGTGAGGAATAACCGCATAAAACATGTATAAACCATCTCGTGTGGCCGTCACTACCACCAACAGTTTCTACCGCAGTCAGTTCACCACGATAGACATCCTCTGGATGTCTCCGTTACCCCGTAAGGGCACTCGCTCTATACGGGCATGCTCGTAGTGAGCAGACGTTTCCATGCATTTCTTGTCTGTTAACATTCTGCTACATCTGAAATTTGTGGCAGGGAAATGTGGGAATGACATTACATTACATTACAATAACTTAGCAGACGCTTTTATTCACAGTGACTTAGTAAAAAGATTGTGCTTTCAACAAGAGAAGGTACTAAAAACACAAGTCAGGTAAATAAGATAAGTGCATCCTTCATCTCATCACCTAGATAAGAGCTAAGCAAGTGCTATATTAAACACCAGGCTCCAAAAACAGGGCCATTGCAAACCTTAAACAATTACTTAGCATATCAAATATAAGTGTAAGGCAGATGCGACATGTTACATTTAAGGTCCGGAATGGAGTCGAAACAAGTGAGTCCTTAGGTTTTGATTGAAATTGTCCAAAGACGTCACGGCCCTAATGCTTGTGGGGAGGTCATTCCACCACTGAGGGACAAGGACAGAGAAAAGTCGTGACCAGGGTTCCAGGCTGCCCTTTCCACAGAGTGAGGGGGCAATAAAATGACATCCGGCGGCAGAGCGTTGTGGTTGGGACGGGGAGTAGGGTCTGAGCATCGACTGCAGATGGGAGGGTGCCGTTCCGGTCATTGCCCCATAGGCTGGGACAAGTGACTTGAATTTGAGGCGTGCTGCTACCGGCAGCCAGTGCAGTGTTGCAGGTTGAAGACCAGACGAGCGGCTGCATTCTGGATGAGCTGGAGGGGTTCGATGGAGCCCACAGTCGACCCAGCCAAGAGGGAGTTGCAGTGGTCTAGGCGCGAGATGACAAGGGCCTGGACTATGACCTGCGAATGAGTGAACAGACGATGGGCTTGAAGGTGTCTGTGCCAGAGTTTTGTTTAGCGTGGTCCCTGGGTGTTTTCTCAGTGTCTCTGCGGTGACTCTGGGGGTGGTGGAGTCATGGCCTAGTTAAATCACTCGCCGTCTGGAGGAGGTACGAGGCCTGGAGAGAAATGTCAAGGGCAGAGCCGTCTGGTCTACCTCGCTCCCGCTCTCTCTCTCGCTCTCTCTCTCTCTCTCTCTCTGTCGCTCTCTCTCTCGCTCTCTC
>JAVQIZ010186231.1:0-11335 GCA_036023535.2 Galaxias brevipinnis
GGGGGGGGGGATCATCAACACAAACAGAACACAGTGGCTGTAGCTCCCCCAAGTCGTCTGAAATGACTTTAGTCAATACCTGTTGTGTTTTGTTTTCACATCGATACGTAACAGACACACCTTCACGCTCTCTCACACATGCCACACAAAGTTGAAAAGGGTAAAATGCCGTTTTTAGGGTCCGCCTAAGCTTTGTTCTGGGCATGTGATGATGTGTGAGCGGCTGGTCGTGGTCCTCCCCCTGCCCTGATCCAGAGAGCCCCCCTCTAACAGGACCACAGGCAGGGGATCCAGCCCGAAACCCCCGTCATCATCTCCAAGTGGACCGTGAGGTCCCTGGAGACGAACCATCGAGAGAGGCACAGGCACAGGCAGAGGCAGAGGCAGATGATAGGATTGGTGTGGAACATGCAGGAAGAAAGAGTCAGTGGAGGTAGCTGGCAGGAAAGGGCACAGAACGGGGAGTGGGATGAAGAGGAATTGGAGTGTGAGAAAGATGAGGTCCCCTTCTCATAAGGAAAGGGCTAAGGTGAACCTGGAAATATGAATTATGGAGAGTGAGATTTGACAAGCTTCTGCCTGGCTGTCCTCTCCCTCTCCCTCCCCCCGTGCCAGACCAGCAGTAGCTCGACTAGGGGGTTAGAGGTGGACTTCTTCCCTGCAATCAGGCTGCCTGAGAGGAGGGTGAAATGAGCTCCCCTCCCACCCCTCTGCTAAAGCTGCTAGATGGATGGAGTCTGCTCACGTCCCAGTGGGCTTTTTTTCCACACAACTTTCAGCCTCTCTAAAATCCTTTTGATTCACGTGGACATGATGATATGGATTAATACGTATATGCCAAGGCTGTGTTTGAACTCTGGGTGGCCCGCTTCCTCAGAATTAGTTTTGAACGGTTTGTTCAGCACAAAAACAACATCACATGTTTGTTTGTTTTTGTTTTTGGCTAAGGACGCAAAAGAAAGAGAGAAGGACAAAATGACCGAATCCGCGATCCTATTGTTCAAAAAGAGGAGTGGACGGAAAGCCATTACAGGACAGCCGTCGTGATGGATCATTCTACCTCCTAGATGGGATATTGCATTAAATATGTTTCGTTAAATCAATTGAATGCATATTGGATTTCGGTGCTCGGTACAGACTGTGATGAAACGTGGCGTGCATATTTTTTTGCTCAGGGCAGAAAATCCACCTGAGAGATGTAAGCGTCTGAATAATTAATTTGTCATTTTAAATACACCCGCGGCTGTACATCACAGCCAGGTGTTTTTTTCTTACTCTGAGCAGAAGTCCCCCTCTCCCCCCTCTCTCACCTTTTTTGCTTACCCTCTAAATTCCTGCAGAAAGATTCCGACCGGCATACAGGCCGATGGTAATGAAAACTTCAGGATGGATTACTTAAATGGAAAGTGCTGACGCTCCGCCGTGACATCACACAGGGGCAGCTCCAGGGCGGGCAGATTGTTTTGAGAATGCCTCATCTCTCAGGAGGAACGTGTGTGTGTGTGCGTACAAGTGAGTGTGAGCGTGCCTAAGTGCCATGTTAGTTCCTCTTTTGTCAGCATTGCCTATGTACCTCACGTACCTAGCAAAAAGCCCCTGCCAAACTCGATCTGCTTTGAAAAAGAGAACCCCCATTTGTGCGGCGGCATGGCACGTGGTGACTGACTACACATTGTGCCAACAAAGTCTAGAAACATCCCAACTTCTTAAAGGACAATTTGGGGATTCTTTTTGAGGAGGATGCCAGGACTGGATGTCCTTATTTGCCTGTGAAGAATAGTGTGGGCCTGGAGCCTGGTCCTGTCTGTGTGTTCCCGTCTCTGTCACCACACGCCTCCTGTGTGTCTCTGTCATTAGTGCAGGGCCTCCCAGTGCCATGGAGAGAGGACATCATCTCACCCCGAAAGGATCTCTCCTGTCAAATAACGGTGCCAAGAACGAACCCCCCCCCTTTCCGTGGCGTGTCTAGAACAGTGGTTATGTATCTCCCTCTGACGCTCTCCGGGAGCAGCCCGCACACACACACAGCCTCGTCCACGCCGAGGGGGCGGGAAGGAGGAGTTTGAGAGTAATGTGTAAACAGATACCATGATACTGTGAGAGGGAGACTTTGTCCTGGCAGAGACACTTATTATATCCAATTACCGTCTTCCTGTTGTGTTCGCATGCAGATCAGAGCAGACCCCCCCTTCCTCCTCCTCCCCCACGCACACTTCCTTGCCAGACGGTCCGCTTGCAATTTCTGCCTGGTCTACATCCAGTTCAAGCAAACTGACCAGGACTTTTCACTCAACGCCTCCCTCTTTTCCTCCCTTCCCTCTGCAGCATTAAGATGGTGCTGATGTGGACCAGTGGGGACACCTTTAAGACGGGCTACTTCCTGCTGACCCAGGCCCCCGTGCAGTTCTGGACCTGCGGCCTGCTGCAGGTGGCCGTGGACGTGGCCATCCTGTTCCAAGTCTACTACTACAGCCGCTACCCGCAGAAGCCTGTGTCGCACACCGTGTCACTCAACACCAGCGCCAAGGCCCTCTGAGGGCGAGGACGTGCGTCAGGGACACTGCGCACCCACACACACATACACACACACGGATAACACATGGATTGGAAACTCTGAAGGAAGAGTCACACGTTTCATAAATGCAGACAACACACACACACACATACACGAATACCACATGGATTTGAAACTCTGAAGGGTCACACGTACTCAAATGCAGACAAACACACAAATATTGACACACACACGCACACACACACATGGATACCACATGGATTTGAAACTCTGAAGTGAGAGTAAGCCTACAGGTTTTCATGAATGCAGACATGCACACAAACACAGGCACACACACATACATAGATGTCGCGTTCCTTCGGGGATGCAAAAGGCATATTGAAAAGGGACCCCCTTCACCCCCTTTCAACGTACTCCCTCTCACCTTGATCTAGTTATGAATGAGGCATGAGCACGCACCTGCCTTATGGATTCCGCCAAAGGACGCTTGTTACACTGAAAATGAAAAGGACCTCTTTTTTTTGTATGAACCTATTGACAATACAGTACTGTATGCAGCTTGTGTAAGTTGATGTGCAGACTATATATAGTAAGTTATTTTAGCAATCGTGAACTCAAAGAATTGTGGACCAGCCACCTTGTCCATATTTCCTGTGAAGTGTTGCATGGGAATTGTTGCCTTACAAAGACTTTACAAGAGGGCTGTCTTCCTGGCGGCGGATCCAAGAATGGCCTAGCACACGCTTTGTAAAACGTACCAACAGTAACGTTTGTGTTTTTAGAGTTCTGACCGGGTGGTAAGATCTTGGTTAGTCCTAACACATCCCAGAGTGTTGGCTTCTGCTGTGTGATATCTACAACCCACCGACCACATGCCTCATCTGGGACACAGCAACTGGACCCGCGGCAATCTAAACGGAAACGTGACCAAAACCTCTAGGGTTGGGAGGATTATAGTGCTGGTTGTTGCTGGAGAACTTAGGGTGTGGTGCCTAGTGGACTAGAGCTTCTGTTTTAGAACAGTGACCATGTGCAGTCCTCTTGTTAGGGTCCACTTATGTATGGGTGTGACTGAACATGACGCTGTCATAGGTGTGGAATATTGAGAGAAATCAATTCAAGGTCCACTTCAGGAGTAGTGGCAACCATGTGAAGTTCCAGGAGGAAGACATTTTA
The DNA here is from genome assembly GCA_036023535.2 of Galaxias brevipinnis. NCBI lineage: Eukaryota > Metazoa > Chordata > Actinopteri > Galaxiiformes > Galaxiidae > Galaxias > Galaxias brevipinnis. Next base: position 3,692 of record JAVQIZ010186231.1, read on the forward strand.
ATTTTAGGCCAAATGTTTGCGGTACTTTGAGGATCTCGTGTCTAATTGATATCAGCATTCGATAGGCCCCTAGAACATCTAGAAACCTATTCCTTATGCTGTTAGCATCCAACCCTTTATGTATTTTTTTTTATATAAATATATTTATATATGTATACATTTAGTTGCAGAGCAAGCCATGGGAAGATGAGTGCTAACCATTAGCGGTTTGGCATCAATGCAGTTCAGTCGTTCAGGTTCTACCTCATGTTATAAGGACTGTTTCAACCACGTCAGTATGGCTAAAGGTTACTGGCCAAGAGGGCGCTAGCACAAACCCCATCATTGAAAGGTCTCCCTTGGATGCTGGTGGAACCATAGAGTTCATAATCACTTCCTCTCACTCACCCACTTTGCCCGCTGATATTTATTGTTGTATATTTTTGCCTCGTATAATATGTTTTTATTGCCTGCTTAATCACCTTGGTCCTTTTATATATCTTTTATGACTTTCGATGTTGACACATACAAAATTAAGAAATCTGTTGTTGATTTTTACCCTGATATTACTTTATGTTTTCTTTTGTTTTAATGTTTCGTTATGGTTCTACCCAATGAAATGGCCAAATGTTCCCACAACCTGTAAAAGCCTCAACCTGTGAAATGCCATTTTTCTCCCTCATCTTACAATAGGAGAAACAGCGTTTCATAGATTCAGTATGCTCCAACCATCCTTTTGTACTTGATCGCTATGACAAGCCTATTCACGTTTCACTTTTTGTTATTATCTTAGTATTTTATGCTCCTACTGGATGTAAGAGATTCATATGATGATGTTTGTTTTGTTATGTACCGGAGTTGGAGGGAAATAGTAACGACAGCTTTGTGCAATTTTGTCCTCAATAAAGTGGACATTGGAAGGACGCTGTGTCCCCGTTTCGTTTTGGTGATTTACAATCAGGAGATGTTTGCACCAGTGGTGCGTCACATGCCAATTTGGCCCCCTGGATAATAAATGTTGTTTCAGTGTGGATCTGGTTGGCATCACCTGTCAAACAGACAGCCAGCCCACCGGCACTGTTGACTGCTAGGGCTTTGGCTATGTAAGGCTCTGGGTATGTATGTACCAGCAAGTGCAAACACCACCACATAAATGGGCATGCTTCTCATGACATTCAGCATTGCATGTATTACAATAGAGCAACCCGTCGAGATCAACATTCCTGTACTGGGACATTACAGGTACTAGTGAATCTGAAGTAAGTGAGTGTGCTGCGTTTGAATGAAAGAACTCAACATTATTTTGGAGCGCTTGTTTCTCTCATGCTGTAGCTTGTCCAAGTCAAGGACTGGCGTTTAAAGGACGTGCCACACCATTGACTTTAAGCCGCGCCATAAATCATTGCAAACAAACATGGGTCTTTCATGAATGTCCAGAGACGTGATCTTTCTTGGGAATAGAATCCATTTAATATTCATAGCAAATGTGAACCTTGGATAGATACTTGGACAGCAATGCATTTTTCAAGTCAGGGGGGTGGAAAGTGTGAAGAAGCAAAGCAGATGCAGGCCACACGATTCAGCATGTCCGTGTGTAAAATCTATTGATAAAGCATGTCACCTAGTGTCATAGTTTGTTATCTTATATTGTATTAAAAAAAATTATGATCCTGAGACTGCGATGTCTAGAGGCAAAGGATACGGAACGATGTGTTTCTCATCTCCTCGCACATCAGTGAGGGAGTTTGTATCTTAATGTAAAACTTATGTGCTAAGGTCAAGCTCTATGTGACGTTTTTAAGTAAGAGGGAACCTCTCATGCTAAGTATCCATGCTGTTTAAAGGGATACACTGTGGAATGCCGTAGTCTCAACAATCAGTCCATGATCACTCAAAATGTTTGTCCATCGGTTTGTATAATACACACAGTACCAGTCAAAAGTTTAGATTCACTTTCTCATTCAAGTGAATGGGTGGGAATGTCTAAGCTTTCGACTGGTACTGTATGTATGAATGCATGTATACGTACAGTCTATGTATAAAATATGTCCATAGCTCTCTTTATAAATCTAAGAAAATCACTCCAATGTTTCCAAACTGATAACTCATGGACGCCTGATGGGAAAGTCAGCCTCGTTCGTAATCTTTCATTTGAAAGAGTTTGTGAAACACCACACAATGTGTCGTCTCGGTTAAGATAGCATTGTCAAGTCTGCGTGGCCAGCCGCACCTCAGCAGCCCTCTGGTGCGCGATGGCCGCCATGGACTTCCTGCGCTGCTGGGCGGCGGAGATGGCCGCCTCGGTGATGCCGTGGTAGCTGTCGGTCTCCTGTGAGTCCTCGCTGTTCTGTGACTTGGTGCTGTCCTGCGAGTCGGGCTTTTGACGCAGCACCCGGATCTGCTCCTCCTTCAGCTCCTGGTAGGAGCGCGAGAAGGTGTGGAAGATGGAGGTGACAGGGAAGGCCATGAGCAGGATGCCGCTCAGGATGCTGCTGAGCGCCACCACCTGGCCAGGGATGGAGCGCGGCACCATGTCGCCGTAGCCCACCGTGGTCATGGAGATGACGGCCCACCAGTAGCTGCCCGGGATGCTGGTGAACTCCAGCTTGGCGCCCAGCTCGCTCTCGGCCAGGAAGACCAGCGGCGAGAAGAGGGCCATGGCCACGCACAGGAAGAGCAGCAGCAGGCCGAACTCGCGTGTGCAGCGCCGCACCGTCAGCCCCAGCGTCTGCAGGCCCAGCGAGTGGCGCGCCAGCCGCATGACGTAGAAGATGCGCAGGGCGCGCAGGACGCGCAGCACCAGGCCCACCTTCTCCAGGTAGTTGTTGCCCGAGCCGCTGGGCTTCTCGCCCACCGACAGGGCGTCCACGATGAGGGTCACGTAGTAGGGCAGAATGGCCACCACGTCGATGAGGTTGAGGGGCGTGCGCAGGAAGCCGCACTTGCTGGGCGCCTGGACAAAGCGCAGCAGGAACTCCAGCGAGAACCAGGCCACGCACACCGTCTCCAGGACGAAGATGTTGTGGCACCTCTGGGAACACTCGCCCTGAGAAAAAGGAAAACCCAAACACACGGAGGTGCATGTCAACAGCAGCGGTCTTAATAGAAAATGCACATATTTCAGCGTGGGATCTTTGAATATAAAATTAAATCTCCCATTTTAATTAGGTGTTGATAAGAACAGACAGCATAAACTCAGTCAAATTGAGCCTCGTTTGGGGGCCTCTCATTTGATCAAATAGCTGAATATGGAGAAGAGGTCAGCCTCTTTGATCTGCAGCCAATTGCAGATTCTGGTATTTCATTTGAATTGCATTTAGACAACTGTGCCCGTTGCATTTGACTTGTTTTGTTGGAGAACAGGCTTTGATGATTTCCTCTAGAAGGAAACAGCCCTGGGGTAAGTAGCATGCGCTATGAAAAGGACCCGTCTGCAACTGGAGGTGTAAACGAGACTCATGGAGTAGCGAGCTGGTTAAGAGAACAACCAGCAGCATGGATCTTTTGATGTGTTTTATTGTTGATGGCAAACATTTGGAATTATAATTGCAATGTCTTCATTAACAACCCTGGGGTTCATTGTGATTTTCTTTATGGGACTTTAATTAGCAGGCGTTATAAACGTTGATTGTCTGCCTGGGATCAGCTGTCATTGAACCACTCCATTATAACTGCCATTGTGTTTTAAGTATTTTTAATTACTTTTAAAAGCGGAAATTATTTCACTTAGGATAATAATAAATTGTCCAGTTAAATCGGTACCATAAATATTTGAATGTATTACTACGTGTGATGACTTGGTTGTTATGGTAACAGCTCCAGAGGGTGAATGTAGTTGAGAAATGGTTGTATAAAAAAGGTACAAGTTGATTGATTTTTGTGAAAAAGCTGAACCGAAGCAAAATCTGACCTATTTAATTTGGTTCCAAACCCTCAGGGCCCTATTCCAGCTTAATCAAAATGTTTGAGAACAATTTTACAGAAAGTCTTAATTGCTTTTTAACAAAGTTCCAACAATTGAACTTTGCATATTACATCATACATCATATTTTAATTTGTATAGGTGTCTGTGGGTAAGGTACTGGATGAGACAGTAAGGTATTGGATAAGACAGTAAGGTATTGGATAAGACAGTAAGGTATTGGATGAGACAGTAAGGTATTGGATGAGACAGTAAGGTATTGGATAAGACAGTAAGGTATTGGATGAGACAGTAAGGTATTGGATGAGACAGTAAGGTATTGGATAAGACAGTAAGGTATTGGATAAGAAAGGATAATGCTCAATCCTGGAATTGGGAGTAAAATGAGAAACAAAATGCACACTTACATTTCAGAATTATATCCTTAGAGACATGTGGTATTGGCTCTCTGCACACTGACATGTAAGAATCTAGAATCATATTCAACTTAATATAATTCAGGGAAGAGCCGTACAAACAAGTCCTTTGGCAGGAGACAACGTCTAGATTAATGTTAACAAAAGAATCGGGTTGTGGACCCACCCAGCCACACAGGCATTCTAAGTGTCCTCACTTAAAACCCCATGCAGCCTGTTACTGTGTCATATTCATCTCAAAGCTTGTAACCAAATATAATGTGCGCTCAGGGAGTGGTTAGGTTTGAACAACATGGACTCCTGAGTACAATGGAGCCCAGCCATTAACTCTAATATGGTCAGCGTGTTTGCATTGTTGTCCCCTGTAGCTGAGCCTGTTGTCATCTCGCTGCTCCCCCTCGATATTGCCCTCTGAGGCAAGGGGAGTTCCAGTGGAGCAAATTAAAAACACGCAATTTTTCGTTCCAGTGAGCAGGGAGGGACTCTAACCCTATCAGAATGGAAGACAAGCGTGTTGAGCAAACAGCAGCAGACAACGCGGGTAACCTTTGAGCTCCACAATGTGTTTGAGTGGGCCTGAGATAGAAACAGGCCACCCGCCGGTGCTGAGGCGGCTCTTTCCATGCCTCGAGTGGCTCCTAATGGATTTACACAATTTATTTACCACCCCCCATTCTACTTACCTCACTATTCTTTAATGGGATGGTGTGTGTGTGTGTGTGTGTGTGTGTGTGTGTGTGTGTGTGTGTGTGTGTGTGTGTGTGTGCATGCGTGTGAATATCACTCTCGGGCACAGATTGAATTGCAAGTATCCTTTCAGCTAGCATCTCTTCCTGCTTATTTCATTACCTGCTGGATTTGACAACTAATAGGGTTCAAAGTAGGGTATATTCATGTCCAAAATGTTCAACTACGATGTGAACTTTGGTTGTTCCATTCATTCTTTGAGGTTTTTTAGCTCAAAACTGCTGATGCAAAAGGGAAATGTTGGCTTAAGAGCTGTGGTTGTCATTTCTCATTTCTACAACATCTATCTCTCTTCAATCAAATATATTGTCCTTCACAATTTCCTCCAAGAACATTATGTAGTAGCAGGCTGCCAAACATTGTTTCTTGCCTATCCCAGGCATGTGGCTTGCATGGCAGGGGCCGTGGAGCCAATCTGAGGTAGGCTGGGGTCTCTCTCCTGTGCTCTATATCAGTCATCTTTTTTTTCTGGCGACAGAAGAGGTGCAGCTTGATCTGCCAGCACAAGGGACAAATCCATTCAGATTAAATATGCATACTATTTTGTGAATTTATGGCTTTTTCAATGCACTGGAACAACTCCAGCCACTCCTCCTCCTCCATATTGCAGACAGCGGGTTGGCTTCAACCCAAGCATTGTTGCCTGTCAGTGTTTATTTCTAAAGGTTGGCTCTGGGACAGGGAGGAACGACAAAGCAGCCAGCACTGTGCTTCCTGCAGGCTCCTTGGATGGAGAAGCCTCTGGTTGCCCTCTCAGAATGGAGCAGCTTCGGCCCTGTCCTCTCTCTCTCTACCTGGTCAAGCTGCACGTACACCGCCTATCCCCGACCTGCTGAGGCTGCCGGAGCCTGCTATAACAGCTGTTTCCTTCGCTTGCATGTGAGAACTGAATGAGTAAAGAAGAATGAACTGTGTACTTCGGAGTCGGAACGACGCAGAAACAGCTGGGAGAAAGGTAGAGAGGAGGAGTGATAAGTGGTAAAGCCCGTGGGTCTCTCGCAGGTTCCAAAAGGAGAGGGAGAGAGAGACCAGACGGCACTAATGAGTCGGGGGGAGGGAGTGTGCCAGACGACGACAGGTGGAGGGGAGTGGGCTCCAGGGAGCTGCAGCTGCTGTCCTTATAGTGGGGCTGCTGTCCATATAGTGGGGGGGGGGGGGGACGGACGAGTGGGCCGGCCTACCAGCTCCTCGGGGGACGGGCAATTACGGTCCTCTTAGAGGAGGGAAGCAGCTTTTAACATTGGCTCATTATGAACCAACAACTCCCTAATCACCTGCCTTTAACAACGGGGAGGTCGAAACTCTGACGCCACTGGTTTGAGAAGAAGTACTGTTCACCAACAGGCAAAGTAAAGTGAGCAAGTGTGACACACGTTGACCACCAAGCAATGTGGCAGACGATTGACTGGCGACTCTGAATCCTGTCGACCACCCACCGTGGGGAGTCACTCGTTGAAACATCGCCAGCGAATGGACGGGGCAGTTCAAGTCCAGAGACATACACGCTTCACATCAACCATCTCAATCAAAGTCAAAATGGAAGTGCTCCGCCTCGCCGTGGCGCCCAATCGTTTAGCTTCTTCACCTCGCCGAGCCGAGGCGGCTCCGTTCGCTCGTCATCACAGTGCTGATAGAGGGTTACGGTTATGGCTGAGGTCCTCTTCGGAGCCGCTGGGATTTATGGCTGCAGGGTGCTGCCGGGGAGCAGAGGAGAGCAGCGCGGGGCTCTAGGCCCCACAACTCTCCACCATGACGTTTGTCTGCCTGCACTGTTAAAACTCATCTGAAACTTCTTTAACACTGGCAGCAGAGTTTGGACAGGGAGAAGTGAAAAGGAAAATGGTTCCCTGGTACAAAATGCTGTAAGTCATATGAACCCGAATTGATTCAAAGAGACAAAGACAGGAAAAAGGCTCCAACTCTGAATGTCTACTTTGTGTGCCGTTGTTGTAGTTGTTGTATGTTTGAGAGGGTTTATGTCAAAGAGAGACCTTCAAATTCGACACATCACTATAATAAGCAGTTTTTTTTTCTTTCAGGCTTTGAAGTTTTTAGAGAAATCATTTGGTTGTTGGTTGAACTAACACTCAACCTCCGACACATGCGAGTTCCCTTTGATCTGCACTGCGTAAGGTGGGTGGCTTAGGCTACAGGCAGAACAAGTAAAGCAATAGGTCTTTTTAAGTAGGTGATAAAAGCCGATGGCTTCACTACAAAACAATCCCACAAATCCTAATCAAGGTCTTAATCAAGTCCAGATAAATAGATGTGTGGTAAAAAGGCAGTATTGGGAGAACCTGTAAATGGGTGCTTATCAAAGTCTCCGTCTAATGGGTATTGGTTTACAATATAACGAGCAGGAAAGGCTGGGTGGGTGTACTCAATTCAAGGGCTGATGTAATTATCTCTGGCAAAGCAGCTAGTTGAATTTCATTAATTGAAATGTTTAGCTATGCCACTGTCACGCTCAACACTGTCCCAAAGGAGAACAATACGGGGGGGGGGGGGGGTGGGGGGACGCGCCACCGACACCAAACTTGGTCCCCAAAAAAACCCAACCCCGAAACAAACAAGACACAG
>JAVQIZ010186233.1:0-20502 GCA_036023535.2 Galaxias brevipinnis
AAACACGGGGAGAACACGCAAACTCCACACAGAAAGGCCCTTGGGCCAGGTGGGGATTGAACCCAGGACCTTCTTGCTGTGAGGCAACAGTGCTACCCACTGAGCCACCGTGCTGCCCTAAATGCAAACAAAGACAATCAAATTGAAACGTCTTTGAAGCTATGCGGGGAAACAGAAAAGTAGGGATTTAGATTGGCTTTTTCTAGGCAAAGGAGTGTGTCCAGATGTGTTTTGGGTAATTAGCATTAGCTTGTTTCTATTAGCATCAGCAGTTTCTACCCTAATCATTTCCTCCAATGGTCTGTGTTGATGACAGGCTTCTAACAAGCTCTGTCACACTCTCCCACACACATCCGGGATTTCTGGTAAACATTTACTCACCTTTTGATGAAATGGCTGTGCAAATAACCGAAACCAAGGACACATTTAGAGGTCTAATGTAGCAATACTCTCTTTATAGGTTAGCGTCTAGATTCAATTAAGAAATATCTTTATGGTGACACTCTAGATCGATCTCCTTTAGCATAGCCATCCAGTCAGGCAATAGTAATGTAGCGTATTAGGCAGCTTCAATCCATTTATTAGAGACAATGCTGTTTATCACATTCAGACTCTGGTCTCATGCACTTTTTGGCTACTAGCCTTGCTGTCTGGTATATTGTCCCATCCTCAACCAGCTACCCTCAACCATCCAACCCCCCTCCCTCCTTCCCCTGGTCCCGTTTACTGCACCCTCAACTCCTCCTGTTTGTCCTGCCCCACTTCCATGTACACCTTCTATCTTTCACTTCCATTCACTTTCTTTAATCCTAAAGATTGTTGCGACTGGAGTCGAGTCACCACAAGGAAGTTGACAGCAACAGGTTTGCACCAGCCCACCTCTCCCCTCTCCCCTCTCCTTTCATTACTAACCGGCCTCTAACGTGGCTCCTTCTACTCCAACAGGTATCAGCCAAAACCTGAAGGGAGCCTTTTTTGTATTCCCTCCTCCTTGCTCTCACTTTGTTCCTCTCCTCTATGTTATGGCCATGTTGAAACTCAGAATGTGACCGCTCGCTACCGTGGCTAATACCCCCACCTGACTGTGACTCAGTGTAGTACAACCTCTTCTCCTGTCATAAAAAGAATTGACTGCATATCAAATTGAGCAATCCACTACTAACAACCTGTCCGGCAATGATTCTAATGACCAATCAGCTGATTGTATTTTCTAATATCAATAATTGTGTGATATAATACACGTGGATGTTACCTGTATTTTAAGCTGCTGATTGTAGATTTGATATGTGCAGGGTATAACGTATCATGTGGCCTCGGTTCTATCCTAATGACTTAATCTCTGTTTTCTAGTGTGGTCAAGGAGGGAGTTCCAGACAACGACCAGGAACAGGCCCATGAGGATGCTGAGGGGGTAGGTTTAGCAGTGTACTCAGCTGGCAGGTCTGATTCATCATGGAATTCTTTTGAAATATTTGAACAACTGACGGATCTGTTTTTCGTGTGTGTGTGAAAACAGGAGGTTAGTGACCATGAGGAAGCAGACGATGCAGAGGTAGAGGAGGATGACTTTGAGATGGAGGGAGAGGAGAGCTTTGACGAATCCGACTCTGAAGAACTGGATGAGAAAGGTACACCATAAAGTCACAAAGTGTAATGGTTGCATGGATACAATCTCAATATTATGGTAATAGGGGACCATTGCATTTCAATCACAAGGAACTCTGTGTATGTGTTTATTTGTATGTATGTGTGTTTGTGTGTCCTGTCAAACAGAGAACTTCCAGGCAGACCTGGCCAACATCACGTGCGAGATCGCCATCAAGCAGAAGCTGATTGACGAGCTGGAGAACAGCCAGCGGCGTCTGCACACGCTCAAGCAGCAGTACGAGCAGAAACTGATGATGCTGCAGAGCAAGATACGAGACACACAGCTGGAGAGGGACAAGGTGCTCCATAACATGGGTATGGACTGCCTATAGGAGCCCCTGATATCTGCAGCATGCACACGCATGCATAAACATAAACTAAAGCAACAGTTATGAATATAAATGATAAAATAATGTGGATGTTACGTCACAATATGTATGCATAAACACATCTTCACTGAAAAGGTAGATCTGCACACTGTATGTATCTTTTAATGGACGCTCGATTTATTCTGAGCCCTCCCATCCTTCTCCAGGCTCAATGGAGTCGTGCACGGAGGAGAAGGCCAAGAAAATCAAGTCCGAGTACGAGAAGAAGCTGACGTCCATGAACAAGGAGATGCAGAAACTCCAGTCAGCCCAGAAAGAACACGCCCGCCTTCTGAAGAACCAGTCCCAGTACGAGAAACAGCTGAAGAAACTCCAGCAGGACGTCACGGAGATGAAGAAGACCAAGGTAGACCGATGGATAGTCCGTGCTAGAGAGGATGGACTGGAGAAAACAGTGTGGGATGATCTTACAGTACATGTACAACTGCAGGATTGACAGTCACATGAAAGCTAACCTTATACACTGGAAAACATTTAGCCATACCAAATATATCTAACCGCATAATAGTGTAATGTACTGTACCAGTCAAAGGTTTGGACACACTGTCCCATTCACTTTAATGGGAAAGTGTGTCCAAACTTTTGAATCGTACTGTAGATTAGGGAGTAAATTGCTCAAACTGACTTAACTTTTGTGAACACTGTGTAAACTCATTTTAATATCTTTTTTTTTGTCCAGGTGAGCTTAATGCGTCAAATGAAGGATCAGCAGGAGAGGAACAGAGCCATGGAGTGCAGACGCAACCGAGAGATCGCCACACTGAAAAAGGACCAACGAAAGCAAGAGGTGAGTGAAAAGGAAATCTCTTGACTTGGATTGCCACTCAACTAGGGATTTTCCTTTCCAGCATTGATTCTGTTTGCCTTTGGGTCTGTTGAACGTTGTTAATCATTGTTTGTACAACAAGTTAAACTATTTTATTTTACTTCCCTTCAGCACCAGTTGAGAACACTGGAGGCCCAGAAAAGGCAGCAGGAACTTATCCTACGGAGGAAGAACGAGGAGGTGAGGGTTGCAGGGCACGGAGCCGTAGGCCACAGAATTATGTTGGAGTCTGATCAGAGCTGTGCTTTGGCCCCTCAGAAACAAAATGTCTGTGTGTCTGCACTGAATTAGGTTTACTACTAGTGATAAAGAAGAGTTAACGTCTCTCTAAAACACGGTATGTTTTTAAATGTAGTACATTACTTACTTATTTATATTTCCTTTCTCTAGGTGACAGCCCTGAGGCGGCAAGCCAGACCTGTGTCTGGAAAAGTCAACAGGAAGGTCAGCCTACCGGAGCCAGTGCAGGACCGCTCCATCCCAGGAAGGCCTCACTCTGCTGGGGCTTCTTACTCCAATGGCAGCAGGTATACCCACGTTTGCTTGTGTGTGTATGTGTTTGTCTGTGCATGTGTTTGTGTGTGTGGGTGCTTGTGTGCGTGTCTGTGTGTACCTACCTCCCTATGAGATCCATTTAAAAAGGAATCTTAACAACAGAACTGTTTGAACATCATATAAGCTAAGCAGCCCCCCGTATTCCCTTTGGCCACAGGAAGTCTCCAGTGAGGATGGGCAGTGCGTACACGACCAGGACGGCCAGGGCCAAATGGCAGTCTCTGGAGCGCCGTGTCAGCGACATCATCATGCAGAAGCTGACCATCTCCAACATGGAGACGGACATGAACCGACTGCTCAAGGTGACGACAACATAAAGCTCTGCAGCGCTACTTGTGGTTTAAAGTAGCAGCAGGTCACCAACGACATTATCAACTAATCCTATTCTGTTGTCCAAAGAGAAATGCCATATCATACATCCTGCATATCCTTGTTAACCAACTGTCCTTCTACATCCCCTTCCCCTTCTCTCTCTGCTGAATGCTCGTCCTGCTCCCTCAGCAACGGGAGGACCTGACGAAGCGGAGGGAGAAGATCTCCAGGAAACGGGACAAGGTGGCAACGGAGGGCGCCGACGCCGACAGGACCCTGGGCTCCCTGAACGAGGAGATGGAGTCTCTCTCGGCCAACATCGACTACATCAACGACAGCATAGCCGACTGCCAGGCCAACATCATGCAGATGGAGGAGACTAAGGTAAGCATAGGATTCCTTACAAGGCAATAGAGATCATTCCTAACAGATTGTATGTCACTCAAACTAGAACGGTCTCTTTTAACTTTATTATGACATGTTTCTAATTCGAATAAATGTGTTTTTCACTTTTGCAGGAGGAGGGAGACACAGTGGACGTTACCGCGGTGATCAGCTCGTGTAACCTATCAGAAGCACGTTTCATGCTCGACCATTTCCTGTCTATGGCCATTAACAAGGTACCTAATTTTCTCTGTTTTAATCCATATCACTCTCTTGTTCAATGCTCGTCTGGCTTTGACATTGACTGTTTGATGAAAGGAGTTTATTAACTTTATTAACTTCTAAAATTATTAATTTATTATGACATAATTATAACTATTCTTATTACTAAGGAAAATAAAATAACTACATTGATTATATGTAGCAAAACTATGACTCATAGTAGCTGTAGTGTAATAACGGTGAAGTGTAACTGAGCCCTGTGTGGGACCTGTGGTCCAGGGTCTGCAGGCGGCCCAGAAAGAGTCCCAGGTGAAGGTGATGGAGGGCAGGCTGAAGCAGACGGAGATCAACAGCGCCACACAGAACCAGCTGCTGTTCCACATGCTCAAGGAGAAGGCTGAACTCAACCCTGAGCTGGATGCACTGCTGGGCAATGCTTTGCAAGGTAGGCTAGAGGCAGACATTGAACTCAAACCATACATTTCGTTTGAGGGGGGGTTGCATTCCTGTTGACTAGGTCTGGCAAAATATCGCGTTTCTTAAGATATCAAATATTCATGGATTATAAAATAAAGCGCAGCAGCTTTTTATTTTTATTTTTTTATTTTGTTTCTGTCCCCCCCCCCTGTTGTTGGGCTAAATTCTTGCAGAGCTAGATAGCCGGTCAGTGGGTAAGTTGGAAGGCATGGGTGGGGACCCCTCTTAAGTTTCCCAAGCTAGCTAAACTAACCACCATGGCATAAATACACTTGCATGGAATGGTTTGTTATCCCCTTAAACCCTATTCCCTGCTGTGGATAAGAACACCTTTTGCATTCTAGATACTGTAGTGTTGTTACAGTAATAGAACCCGTTGAAAAGAAAACACTTTGTCTGAACTCCATGTTGATCTTAAGTTCAGTCCTACTCCTAAAGATGGCTCATATACAGTAGCATTCAGTCAAAGCTTCCTGTTGTTTCACTAATATTTTGACCCCATGTTATCTTCTTCTGTCTAAAACAGTTGACCCCTCACCTCTTAGTTTGTTAGAACTCGGAACAAAATGGTTGGTGTGGTTGTTACTACTAGCTACATCAGCATGACATCTAAAAACCTGACTGCGTTACCTTTCTTGCTGTTCACCTTGCTTCAGATACATGACTCATCACATTTTGACTAAAAAAGTATTTAAAAATTTGATATTGACCAGGCTACTTCTCATAGTCGTTAAATGTAATGTAACTACAGTATAGAGTCAGGTTGTAAAGTGTTTCCCCTGATGCAGATAATGGAGATGAGAGCAGTGGTGATGAATCCACCCCCAGCCCTGCCACAGAGGGAAGGTAAATATTGCCACTCATCATTGTCTACTGGTGACAGTCCAGCTCACACTTGACCATTTAAGAATTTGACTTACTCGACTATTTTTACAAATGTATTATTACTATTTGTTTTTAGCTCATTAGCTTCTGATCTGATGAAGCTGTGTGGGGAGTCAAAGCCTATCAGAAGCAAGGTACTGTCCAGACACTTTCAAGACGTATTTCAATTACAAAAAAAAAAGAAAAGTGTTGTTGGAAAATGTCCATTTCAAGTTGAACCCCAAACCCTCAGGCTCGTAGACGGACCACCACTCAGATGGAGCTGCTCTATGCCAGTTCAGGAGACCTGTCCTGTGAGTCCCCCACTGGAGAGTTCTCAGGGCCCCTGCTGCCGCTGGCTGAGGGCCAGGACGGCCCTGGGGACCTGGGGGCCACAGTCAGACTAACACCAGACAGAGATATCTCTGTCTCCCCATCGACACTCACTGCAAGGATAGCTGGGATGTAAGTCTATACATTGAATACATGGCAATGAATAGCCATCATTGAGTGCAACATGTATATTTAAAGCCAAATAGTAATATCATATCATTATTTATAAGGTGAAAGGCCTACACTTGTAGTTTGTTCCCATCTCTGAAGTCTCTCCTGCTGTTGCCCTGTGTAGTTCTGGAGTGAGGTCTCCTACAGGCTCGGAACGGAGGTCTCTGGAACGCTCACCTTTGACCCGCAGGAAGTTACTAGAAAAGGGACAAACATCGTCACAAACAGCCCCAGTTACAGCCGCACACCCACTCCCAGTTATCACCACGGATCCCAAGGTTAAAGGCATGGAGTCCAAATCACCGTAAGCAGTTACCACGACTACATGCACGTACACCATTATCTCTAAATAGTAATCTTATCATTTCATAGTTCTCCTGTTGGGTGTTTTGATTACGCTCACGTTATAATTCCATTTGATTACATTTGATTTGGTTTGTATGGGAGTGTGTGGTTACATCTCTAATCTTTGTTTGTGGTACAGGTTGGAGGAGTCTCCTGCATTTGAAGGCCACAGGTAAATAAGTCATCTAATAATCTCCTTTTCTAATTCCCTCCTTACTTTCCCTATGTGTCCCTCTAGTGTTATGTTACATTTCTACGAAACACTTACATTTAAGGTAAAACATTACACATCCATTAACATTCATACACTGGGTGATAATTATGTTTCCACCAGAGGGGTGATCAACCCATTTTCGGCCACTAGGAGTAGAGGTACGGCTAAGCTGCAGTGTGTCCACGTGGCCGAGGGCCACACCAAGCCTGTCCTCTGTGTCGACGCCACCGATGACCTGCTCTTCACCGGCTCCAAAGGCAGGCAAACACTCCCTTCTTTTATCAGCAGCACACAGTCAAATACTCAAACAAAAGTCCAAAGATCTGCGCCACGTGGTTCTAGATACCTCTGGAGTTCAAGTCTTCATTTGTTTAATTGGTGTGCGTGTGTGCGTGTGTGTGTGTGTGTGTGTGTGTGTGTGTAGACCGGACGTGTAAGGTGTGGAACCTGGTGACGGGCCAGGAGATCATGTCTCTGGGAGAGCACCTGAGCAGTGTGGTGTCCGTCAGGTACTGCTCCAGCCTGGTGTTCACCGTCTCCACTGCCTACATCAAGGTCTGGGACATCCGGGACTCCGCCAAGTGCATACGCACACTCACGTGAGAGGACATGGGTTCTTAACACACATACTGTGCCCATTATGTCTACCCACACACACTTTATAGTTGTTTTCCTTTATCTGTTGTAGGTGGGTTATCTTATAACATTAATCTGTTTGATTCCTATAGCACTTTTATAAAACCCAGAGACGCTTAAATCTCTGTGTGTGTGTAGTTCTTCAGGCCAGGTGAGCGCAGGGGACAGCTGTGCATCTCTGAAGTCTGTGAGCATCCCTCCAGGAGAAAACCAGATCAACCAGATAGCCCTGAACCCCCCGGGCTCCTTCCTCTACGCTGCCTCGGGCAACTCTGTCCGCATGTGGGACCTCAGGAAGTATGTGGCATGGCGTGTCCATTGTTGTCTTACTATTAGCACTAGCACTTTGTCACATCGGTAGGTAGTGCTATCCAAATATTATGTTTGTTATTGATATTAGTATTATAGTTTTAATTATATATAATTATAAACATTATTGTCTAGTACCTCAGTTAGCAGCGTTTGAGGTGAATCGAGTAACATAATGGCATGCAATATTCCATGACCCTTAAGTTACCTGACATAGACTGAAAGCTGTCTGCTGCTAAACAACAGATGTCTGCCTGTGTCAGGTTTGGGTCGACGGGGAAGTTGACAGGCCACCTTGGGGCGGTCATGTGTCTGTCCGTGGAGCAGATGGCCAACGGACAGGACGTGGTGCTCACTGGCTCCAAGGACCACCACATCAAGGTGGACTCACACTGCCAGCTGAGTCTGCTGTTGTTTTTGACAATGTGAAGCGCTTTGCAAATGAAATGTATCATCATAATTTACTATTATTACTGTGCAGACAGCCGTTTGATGGTATTTTACCCACACCTGAATGTGTCTCAGATCCTATAACTCTGACTCAGTACATGTGTGTGTGATGTGTGTGTTTGTGCACTAGCGCATACACTGGATAGTATGCTTCAAGATATATTCATGTGTGTGTGTGTGTGTGTATGTGTGTGTGTGTCTGTGTTTGTGTGTGTGTGTGTGTGTGTGTGTGTGTGTGTGTGTGTGTGCGTGTGTGTGTTTGGGTCCCTCAGATGTTTGAGGTGACAGAGGGGGCCCAGGGCAGCGTCAGTTCCAGCCACTCCTTTGACCCCCCTCACCAGGATGGGATCGAGTCCCTGCTGGTCCATGGGGACAACCTGTACAGCGGCTCCAGAGACTACTGCATCAAGAAGTGGGACCTGGCCCGCAAGAAACTCGCACAGGTAGGAAAGGAGACTCCCAACAGGGAGCCACACAGAACACTATGGTATACACAGCCATTCCTCACTAAACAAAAAAATGACAGGCATATGAACTATCCAAATCCATACACCTCCCAGAAAACCTTCAGCAGAAACTGTCCTGTATTCATTGAAAGTGTCCATAATCATATGAATCTATCTAATACATTTGGTGTGTCCTATCGCACCTTGTTGACATAACGTATGCCCCATGTGCTGCAGCACGTGAGCGGTGCCCACCCAGACTGGGTGAGCGCCCTGGGGTTGGTGCCGGGCTGCCCAGTGCTGCTGAGTGGCTGCAGGGGAGGCCTGCTCAGGCTGTGGCACTCCGACACTCTGGCTCCCCTAGGGGAGGTGAGGGGCCACGACAATCCCATCAACGGCCTGACCACCAACAGCAGCCAGCTGTTCACCGCCTCCGAGTGCGTTCACTTCCTCCTGCACTGTGATAGAAACATGTTTTATAATGATTGCTTTATCTGCTTTCATTGCACTTCAATATGGATGGTTGATTGTTGCAAATGTCTCTTATCTCATATTTCTAAATGTTTATTTTCATCCAACCAGTAGGAAGTTCTTGTGATTTACCTTTGATGTTGGTTGTCATCTTATGGTTTTGTGTTTTCTAGTGACCGGACTGTGAAGATCTGGCAGGCCAAGGGCTCTCTGGAGGAAGGGATACATTGACCCTCACTCTGACCCTAACCCTGACCCTCACTCTGACCTTGGTTAGATAGGAGACTCAACTGGATCCTTCGCTCTCTCTTGCACATGCTAATTGGGACACTAATAAAACTGATTGAAAGATGGTCTGTCCAAACTGCTCCTTTCCCGGATTCTTTAGGATCCAACCATATCGTCCTTGCTAACCAGGCAGTGGGATTCATTGGAATTCATGTGAGGAGTTATTGCGAAGTGTCCTGCACAGCTAGCTCGACTGCTCACCAGCTTTATGGGAATACTTGCTGTCCTCGTGGCTGTTCCACTGTGTGATCTGTGTGCATTTCTCTGTGGAATCTTACTATGATGTATTGACTCATTTCTGTGAGAGGAGTGGTCTGTTTCAAGGAATGAAAGATTGTTGAAAAAGCGACAACGGTACGTTTTTCTGCGGGTGCTGCTGCCAAATCTCTTATTAAAGAAAATGACTTAAGTCAGCAAAGTCATCTGAGGAAATATAATGGAGTTGGAGATTTGAAGTCTGGCAAGTGGCGTCAGACGTGCTGTCGTTCAGAAACGCTGACGTGCAGAAACGCTGGATTTATCATCTTCAGACACTTGGACCCGTGTTTCCTTTATTCCTAGTAAGCTGAGGCTAAATTAGTCTCTCACTGAAAAAAGGAAGATTTATTCAAGTGAAAATGTCACATAAAAGACAATTATTGTTGATAAAGTACATGATGTCACAAGGTTACATCACTGACTCAAATGTGAAGTATGGATATGAGCACATATCTGCAGTCTAACTGGAAATAGTTTGTGACAAAATACAAACCATTGCTGTATTGCCCATCATGATGTGAGGGGTTTATTCATTTAGTTGAACTGGAAATATATACAACTGCAGTGATCATAACTCTCTGTATTGCATAATGAACATTTGGCTTGCTATTTTCTTTCGACCCATATCTTTATGTTTGTATGTTGTGTTGTTCAAAGTGGCTCCTGTCAATCATAGAGCTGGAAATATCAGAGATTATTTTTGTCCAAAAATGCCAATGTCTTTTGTAACATAGACTTGACTGGACTGCACAGACATTATGAAATTATGAAACAAAAGGTTTGTGTTTCCGTGCCTGTAATAAGTCCTATACTGTAGATACTAGTATCGTAGCACTAATGAGTTTGGCCTGGTGCCTTCACCCATTTGTTGGGATTAGCAGACCACAGCCCTTTGTAAATAGTGACCCCTTTCCCCTCTGGTGTCATGATCGTTATAGTGAATCTAATGTCAGTTGCAGTGTGGAAATAAAATGCATCTGTCAAAAATACCCTGAAGTCTGGACTCGATTGATATTTACAAATTAAGTGCTTTAATGCTAGATTGCCACATGGGGGCAGTGCACTGTCATTCACTAAACAGCCATTACGCTAAGCCCTATGGGGCACAATCACCTCTTAGCAGAGTTTCCTCTTAAGACGAAAAATAATATGGGATTCAAACTGAATGTTCACCACTCGGCAGGTATTAATGTGCTTTAGAAGAGCAGACCCATGGCCAGGACTGCATACTTAACTTATTAATTATACTTATGCTGTAGCTGTAGTTCATGCTGCAGTAAAATCAAATAAAAGATACAATCGTCAAATCTCTATTAAATCAAAATCTAAACCATTTTACCAAAACGGAATGTTTGTGATCTGAGGCAGTGTCTGGTCTCAGCAATGTCAGCGTGAGCATTTGGTTCCAACAGCACAATGCAATAAAAAGAGGCTGTTAAATATTAAAATACTATGATACTACTGGTAAATTCTCTGAAAGTTTTTGTGTTCCTTTGGTATGTCTCAGGTTTCTGCCATTCAGTACCTCTACACAATATTACTGTGAGACCAAGGAGTTGATCTTTAAGCTTGGGAAAAAAATCAATGCAGAAATAAACCCTTTCCTTTGAGCCAACGTGTGGGTTGAATGTCCCGGTGTCCATTATAGTTCAATAAAGGTTGACCTGGAGGTGTCAATCTTTGAACCACATTTAGCTGTAAAATCACCATGGGAATAATGTTCATGGCAAATATCACAAGGAACATGGTAATCTCAGAACATCGGATCCATAAAGTTAATTCCTTTGGGAAAAATAATAGACAGGGATTATGGAGGTAATATGCAGCTTCAGCGTTCCTTCTGGTGTGTGTGTGTGTGTGTGCGTGTGTGTGTGTGTGTGAAGTTGTGTGTTTGCAAATGCCAGTTGCATTGTATCGTTTATAGATTTTTTATCCAATGAATCATCACCCCTTAAGTGCCAACATTTATTTTCTTAACAGAAACATTTCACACCGTTTTATACCTCTCTTTCTCTCTCTTGGCTCACAAGTCTTTGTTCTTAACAGTGGGCACTGGAGAGAGGATGAAGAGGCAATGTGACAGGGAGAAATAAATAGATCTCTGGGGAGATATGGAGAGGTAGAAATAAAGATTTCCTCAGAGAAGAGAGTGTAAAGCTCACTGGAGATGGGTCAATATCTACTGTGTCCAGGGAGAGGCTGTTCTGGAAGCGGCCATGGTGAATTCCTCTGCTGTAACCAATGGACGAGGCTCTGTGGGATAAGTCGCTCTCACTTCCTTACTGGAATCAAATATTCTCAGCTGCACTGCGTGGTCTCTCCTTTCATCATTTCACCCTCTGTTGCTTTTTCATTGTCTCCCCTAGGTGCCCAGAGTTTTACCTCTGGGGTCTTAGCTCTTTTGTAAGCATCTTTAGACAAAAACCCAAATTAGGGTACCACTTTTTTGAGAGTACGTTTGAGTTTAGTGGCCTTTTAAAATGTGCTCCCCATCCTCCTAAATATCATACCATTGCTTGCTCTCACCTATTGTTACAGCTATGTGTATATATGATTATGTTATACATTGCCAATCAAAAACGATTGCTTTGTTTTAGGCAGTGGTTTTGTGTTGTGTGCGTGTCTGGGTATTTCAAGTTTGAATTTGTACGCCTATGTGTGTGTGTGTGTGTGTGTGTGTGTGTGTGTGTGTGTGTGCGTGTGCGTGTGCGCGCTTGATTGCTAACCCCTGTGTGACCATGTGCATTTTCCTGGCACTCTTTGGGCGTCTTTAACAACAGTGGCTCTTTGAGCTGTGTGGTGGTGGGGTGATGTTATAGCCCAGAGGTGTGGTAATGGTTTCTGCCACTCTACAGCCCAGGGTCCTGGAGAGCTATATTTGGAGTGGAGGTCAGACATCAAGCAAACTGAGTAATACTGATGATGCCTCACCCAGGGATCCAATGTAGACTATGCGTCCAAACAGAGCATGGCTCTGGCATACAATAATACACACTTCACTTGGCTATGGGGAAGAATAAAGCATGCTCTCTTTCTCTCGCTCTCTCTCGCTCTCTCCCCTCTCTCTCTCTCTCTATTGCGCACACACACACACACACACCATACCGATCATCATCATCATCATCATCATCATCATCATCATCTCTCATTTTGGCCTACAGTGGGTATGATGTTCGTTCAGATCCAAGAATCTCTCAATTTTATCCGGCTGATATCCCTTTCATTTCTTTGTCCAAGCTGCCCATTCCTCTTCTTGCGCGCAGCTGAGAGGCAAGTGTGACATCAGTCCACCGCTAGTTTCCACGGAGCGAGCAGATCTCCGGCTCTACATGCACACTTTTGCCGTTCGCCAAGTAGGTGTAGTTTTCTGAGCTTTCACTGTAAGGGGGTTGGACATACGTTTTCCGGGATGAACATTAACAACAGTTTCGTGAACATGGCGTCGATAGGCGACTTCGACCCGCTGAATGCGTCTATCCCCGCCACTAAAGTTGAAATCACAGTCTCTTGCAGGTAAGAGAATGTGTCTTTCTATAAGTTAACTATCACGTAAGATTGTTTTGAAAAGTGTCTAGAAATTATCGTCCTTCTTTCCAAACTCTGAAAGTTTGACTGCGATTTTCCTTTCTGGAACAAGTGCGAATCAGCCCTGCTAGAACACTCGTTGAATTGTATTTTCTGTTTATTTGAATTGGGTTGTTTGTACAACAATATATAGGCATATGTGTAAACAAAGGGTTTCTCAACTAATGCAGTTACTTTGGCTTCGAGGAAACAGAATTTTATTATACTATATTTACCTGTTGAAGGCCCCCTTTTTAGAACTTCAATTAACGGTGTCTCAATGTATACTATTCTGACAGCCCTATTTTGTTATGCATGCGCACCACATGCTTGTCATACGCAAAAACATACATAGACCTGCATATGCCTACAGCACAAAATGTGATTTTGAATGTATACATTTGTATAATATTTGCAGTATGATTGAGTCTTGCTCCATTGCTCTGTTATTCCCAAGGGGGAGTGTCTCTACCGAAAACCTACATACACACTTTATTTCCATGGTGTGTGGTGCATTGTTTGTATTTGGTGAGATTAAGCCATGGTGTTAACCCATTGTAACATAGCCAATTTACTTGTTCAAGTTAACTGTTCATATTAATTTATTTAACCCTGTTGCAGCAAAGTCATTTTTGTTTACCTGATGTAGCATAGCTTTTGTGTTCAACTGTTCAGTCAGTGCTAGTGCCTGGTTGTCAACTGAATATTGAGCAAGTTAAATAATATTTACAAATGCAGGTGTTTTCCCCTTGCATCATCCTCCCAGTTTCTCCATTGTTGTACTGTAGAAATTGATAACCATTGATAACCATATAGAGATTGGAAATGTAGACCTTTTTATACCAAAATCACTGTATAAATACAGTAGGAGTTTGGCCCATGCCCAGCAGTTCGCCCAAATAATTGCCAGGATTGATTGGAAAGTCAGGGAATTATATTGGATCAATACCTTCAAGCTCTTTGTCAGCACTCGCAGGCAGGCAGCTTGGCAGACTCTCTCACACATACACACACACACACACACACACACACACAACAAGCATATAAAAGCTGGTCCACATAATGCTGTAGCTAAGAGACTGTGCCTTGCTAATTATAAGCAGTAATATTCCATTGCCCTGAGATACAGTACACAGAGGTTTGGAAACATTCACATTTGTTTTAACTATATAACTGTGGTTGCTTTGACCTTTTTTTATAAAAAAATCTAATAATTTTATTAATTCAGTTTGAGTCTATTCCATGTTTCTGCTTGCTCATGTTGAACTGTCCTTCATGTTGAAAACCACTACAATAATATACATTATGATATAGTGCCTTGAGTCGAATTCCACTCATGAATAGTTCACTGTTCTGTTTGAAAGAAAATATAATTTTTACAAGGTCATTTTGGGGGGTTATTTGTCAGACTCTTACTTTAGAACAGCTGAAATATCTGTGAGAAAATGTTAGAGTGGTTTCAGTCATTTTGTTTTTTTGTCAAGTCCCATAACGGTTCTTTTAACGGAGTCCGCTCTATCATAGACCAAACGTACCCTTCCTGTTTTTAAAGCCCCTTCGGTTATAGTTGGAACCAATTCAGAACGTACTTTACTCATAAGTCAGTCTCTCTCTCTCTCTCTCTCTCTCTCTCTCTCTCGCCTGTGGCCCCATAGCAGACATCCAAACTGTTGACACTAACAGCTCCATCTCCAGTCTCCTCTCCTCCCCTGGTCACATGTTTGCTCCACCATACTGTGTCAAGGACACACAGCGAACACTGTTGACTCTAATCATAGGCCGTTTTACCTCAAGGCCTATTAACAGAGACAGCTTAACTGAACCTGTACCTTTGTACTAACTTTAAACATATTTTTCTGGCTCCAAAAGTATATTTGAATAAACCGGCTGCACCTAACGTACGGCCAACTCACCCCTGAATTCCCTCCCTCTAGTCTGGGCTCTTGCTATTCTTCCCAGTCACCAATGCAATTTGTTTGTCTGACATGTTGTCATGCACCTTTCTAGGATTTGACTCAGACACAGCACAAGCAAAGGAACCAAAGATACTTCTTTCCTATCAGAACAATATCCAATATTCCCTTAACAACAATCAAAGCATACATCCCCTCTGAAAGCAGCTTCTGTTGGTGAAACCCCAGTAGCTGCTTCCTACTGATACCGCTCCTTTGAGGTTTTATTACAGCAGATCTAAGTGATGTGCAAGGAGTTCGAAATACAGGAAGGGCACGCCTATGTTCAGCTTCTCAGATGCAATTGTTTAACTGGAACGTTTAGTACTAGAGGTCCAGATTAAGTAGAGAAACTCAAGAAAAGCAAGTGCACCTCAGTACAGGAAGGTACTATTGTGAAGGATTTGTTGGTGTTTAACCAATTAATTGGTCCAGTTCCTGCAACCATATGGTTTACTTGGAAATGCTCACAGTAATTATCGGTGCAATTGCTTTTACTGTAGAGCCACTGTAGAACATTTAATGACTGCACAAACGTACATGTTTATGGGGCTAATGGCGAGATACCATGACAAAATGCCTATGGCTAAGTATACAATGAAAGACAAGAACCCCCAGTAGTCAATTCATCATTCTTTTTGGGGGGCCAAAGCCTCATACATATGTATTTAATTTGTAGTGTTGGCTTTTAGTGTTGTGCATTTTAGAAATGGGGGATTTATGGTGCAGTTGGGTTCAATCAGCATTATGGCTGATGCTGATAGATCAATGATTTAGCTGGCTTAACTGAGCTGGCTAATTAAATTGTGTTTACTAAAAGGTACACTGACACAAGAAGGGTAACAGCAGATGTTTAAAAACTGACCTATCCATGTAAACCCATAACGGTAAAGAAATACTCAGGCCCTCCACTTGCACCACACCCTCATAATACTTCACATCCTTTAAAAATTGGGTTTCTAATTTGACTGCAGAAGTACCAAACCTTTCAGGTCTCTCCAAATGTTTCAAATCAAACATTTCTAACCGTGAAGAGACTTTGGAATGCGTTAAGTCATCTTACTCAGTCTATGAAACCCTTTGCGAATGAAAAGCCCTTTTATTGAATTGATATTTACAGTGGTGGGCTGAGCCACGTTGGCTGCACTCAGCAGTAGACCACAAAGAAGAACCTGTGGAACAGACACAGAGGAAGGCTGTATTTACCGTAGCATTGAAGCGAGATGTTTGGCAGTGCTAATCTGCTGCAGGTATAGCTGCTGGCAGCCGTCGTCATTGTATGATTAGGTTTTACTTGGCCTGCCAAGCCCCGTGAGACCCGCACTCTGTTAATCTCTCACTGGTCTCATCTCCACACAGAGCCTCCCTCTCCAGCACTCGTTTTTCATGATTAACTACCTGATCAAGGCAAACAAACACTCACTGTTATCCAGAGAGATGCCATGGCTATTTGATCCTGTGGACAGATTTGGATCCGTACACAGAATTTCTAAGTTGTACATTGTATAGAGCCTGCCCGATTACATATATGGACCTATCACAGATATGTAGGTATTGGCATTTGTGCAGATTTTTTTTATTGATTTATTTAACCAGACGAGTCCCATTGAGATAGATCTATTTTACAAGGGAGCCCTGACCAAGAAGAAAACATCAGCATAATATATTACAAACATAGAACACACATAAAGCAATAAAACAAGCTACATAAACATTAAAACAATATGTGATTACATATCTTTGTCACAAGTGTTTGATGACCACATTTGAGGTAATATTTTAAATGTGTAATATCGGAAATCTTACACTCCCTGATATCGGTCAAGCTCAAATATATACAAATGTTTGTTTTACTCCTGGAAGCTGAATATATGACAAAGAATGAGGCAATCTGGGCAATCAGGCAGATTGGAAACATTATCAGTGTTGTGTTATCAATAGAAAACAGAGTTTTAGTCATATGGAAAATATGTAGGGAATATGTCATAAAATTTTCCATCAAGGACTCAGGAATAGGCTTTGACCAAAAGATCCCAGGACAATCTTTAATACATTACTAGGGTTTATCATTTGTTTTTCAATGGGTAACTGATTATTTGATTTCAGCAACCCTAAATATCCAGACGTATTCAAAGTAAAATTGACATCACCCCATGCACTTCAGTATACCAATTATTGATCTAAAACAAAAAAGATGTAGCTGAAATATGTCTTTCAGTCTGTCTTCACGTACATCAGAATGGCCAGTGGGTCTGACAATGCCTTGACAGCCCAGTCAAACATATACCATAACCAATGATTCCTGTTAAAGCCTGTTGTCTCCCATTTAATCCGCGACCCCTCAGAGCCTGCTGTCGTCCCCTTGTCTCCTAAAGGGATATTTCTGGAGCTCTGCTCCCTATGTCTGCTGGAAATGATTGCGCTGACCTTTTTGGCCCATAAAGAGCCTGTGATGGCCTGTATTGAACAAGTGACAAGTGCGTGTCGTCTGCTTTTGAGGGAAGACACGGGGGCCCGCTGTGCCACAGCTCGATACCACCTACAGGCAGACACAAAGGAGGAGGAGGGGGGTGAGCGATCTAAGCAGGAGACCGCCAGCCGTTTACATTTACATTTGACTCGCAGCCAAGGGGCTCCCAAAGGCTTGGTCAGTTAGCCCGGGGTAATGGAAGACTAGGGGGAAGAGAGAAATGACTTCTGAGTCATCTGGCTGTGTCTTCGTGAAAGAACGAGAGAAAAAGACATGGGTCTTAAGAAACTCGGGAGAGAACGAACGCGTTCCTGTGTGCCCCCCCAATGGAGTCGTTGGGTGGACGTGAGATGGTGAACTCTGACCTGTGCATGGGCAAGCTCAGCAGCTGCAGTCCGGGGCCCCGGCTCTCGCCGTGTAATCCAGTTTGGCCGTCCGCAGGAGGCTGCTGCAGCTCGTAGGGATCCACGCAGTGAGGAGATTACTATCGACCGGCCAGACCCTCTACATTCCACTCTCCCTCGCCAGCGGCATGGAGGACAAGGCTGATGAAATATGGCCATGGGACTCGAAGGTTCACATTCTGCTGGCTGGGTTGTACCGGTGGGTGGGCGATGTACGACCCCGCTTGTGTTTGCTCGTTGTAGGTTCATGTCTACTTGGTTTATGAATGTTATTGTTTGCGCCCGTGTGTTTGTGTGTGAGGGAGAGAGGGAGAGACTGTGTAGATTTGCGTGATTGAACTGTTCATGCACGTGCAAGAGTAGATGCACAAAACATCCCCGCACAATGTGCTGTGTGATTTGCATGGCTAAGGCGCTGTGAGGGCTGTGCAAGCAGAGTCTTCCTTTTCCCGTCCTGTCCTTGGAGCATCCCCGCTCACCCTGGGTTTACCGCTCTCTCTCTCTCTCTCTCTCTCTCTCTCTCTCTCTCCGCTCCATTTGTCTCCGGCTCCAAAGACAGACTGTGAGTCATCCCAGCCACTGTTCTCCTCACTGAAGGTAATGCTTTGAGTCAGGGTGCTTCTCGCTTTAGCTCGGCATGCACACACAGGCTCACGCGCGCACGCACACATACACACAGGATTGCACGCACAGGCTCACACAAACACACACATACACGTAAACATACACACACAGGAATCCTACCACACATATCAGGTAGACCGGAATGCTAGTGCAATAAATGCTGATGCAAGCGAATGTTACACACACACCTAAACGCACACACCCACACGTGCATACATGCGGAGCCACTCGCTCCTAGCCTATAGTGGTTAAAGAGGTTGACAATCTGGCAGAGGCACGCTGTCAAGGTCGGGTGCACTTGCCTTGTAGAGCTGGAGGCATTTAACTCCTTCACCAGTGCCCACCGCCCCTCCAAGAGAGGCTGGAGAGGGGCCTGGAAAATTGCCTGGCTCTCAAGGTTAAGGACAAAAATGTGTCCCACTCCCCCACCCACCCCCCACCCACCAAAGATGAAATCAGCTGGCACAGTCCAGGACAGTGGAGTGTCATTCTGCGGCCGCCGCTATCCCAGGGATCAGCAATAACGGCTATCTAGTCGCGGTAATAGCTAGCTACTAGCTACGACGAGCCCCACTGTCCTGCTATGTGTTCAGTGGAGCGCACAGCCCACAGGCAGGGAGGTTGTGAGGCGGAGGGGCTTTAACCCGTTCACAATGATTCCCTGCCTCCTCACGTCATCGTCCATTGTGTTCCCCGGGGGCCCTGTGACGGCTGACTCTACAGAGAGCAGGGGGTGATTAGTCAGGAGACTTTCTATGGGGCCTGCCGACCACGTGAGGGGTAATGGCCGCCGCATGGTTCTGTGCCAGGCCTCTCAAGGTTAAAAAAAGGCTCTGCTTCATTAACGGACACGCACACTCGCACATACGGCGAGCGGTGTGATGCATGTACGCACACGCTGTCATGCGAGCACCCCCCTCCAAAAAAGGTAACTTTTTGCAGCACCCTCATCTTTCTCTTTACTGGGGAAAAACCACATCCATTTAACAGGAAAATTAGATATATTTATAAATAGATTTTCCAAAAGAAAGGGAGCTCAAATGCCTGCTTAATCCCGAGTTACCTTGTTGATCCAGTAGGGAAACTTGATGAATTAGTCCCCTGCCAGAGGCGTTTAGCAGTGATACTGTAAAGTAGACGACCTTAGCCTTTCATCAAAGGGTAGGTCGTTCAGGCTGGCTACTTGGGAATAGCCAGGAGGCTCTTAACTGGTCTTGAGTCAATCATCCATCGATAACTACTGCAGTTATACAGTACAGGGGAGACTTTTCAACAGAGCCCCACTGCTCTGCCCTGGCACACCCATCCACATACAGAGCCAGACACACTAACCTTCTCCCTCAGGATGAGCTATTGATCTTTGCCCTGTGGGAGGAATGAACTCAAATTTCATCTAATTAGTTGAATCACTTGAGGAATTATTGAGTGTTTTTCGTTCAGGCATGATATTTGTCATTATTTAATGAGTGTGTTGCTTGTGCTTCGTACAGCACGTCAAAATTCGGAAACATTAAGGTGAGCCTCTTAACATTATGTCTGAAAGGAACCTTCTCTGGAAAACTGTTACCAGAAGATATTGGGTGGGTACTTGTGCTGTGACTCCCAATCATCGTCTCCACGGTGATATCTGGGGCGACAGACTGCTGGGAAGGCAGATGCGCATTTTTGCATCTACATTGGCGTTTTAAGAGTATATCCTTTGTGTGTTGTGGGGTCTGTGTATGTATATATGAGGGGGGCTCAGTCTTATTCCCATACCTTTTGAATCTGTCAATATCATGCTCCCGATTGAGACGTTGAACCTCTCATGTCCTCCGTTTGAATCACTCATAATGGTTGGTCATAAAACATAAAACAGAAATTGGGGCCAAAGGGACAGAGAGAGAGAGGG
>JAVQIZ010186402.1:0-48612 GCA_036023535.2 Galaxias brevipinnis
AGTTCTGCTGTCTGCAGTGGACGAGACTGCTTTTAAGAAGAGTCCTACATCTTAAACTTTACATATACACACACACGCCCCCCCCCCCCCCCATACACACACTTACACTCACCCATCAAACACACACACACACACTGACAAATACACAGTGCAACCAATGCAATTAGTTACAAAATTGTTTCCACATAATGGAAATCCATACAGTCCCAAAGGGGACGTAGCATTGGCTCAGACAGATGTAATACCTCATGTGTATGTATGAAAACAATGGTCTCCTGTTCTGTTTCAGGGCTGTTCAACCTGCGTGGGAATGACATCCCCTACAACCCTTTCTTTTACTCCTACACACTGCTGACCCTGGAACACATCTGGAAAGTCAAATTCTTTTGAGACTCGTGAAATGAGACGTTTATTCAGTAAGAGGAGTGCTGTGCAAATGTCTCTGACGATACGTGTGAGAAAAAACAGTTTCCATCTCTCTCTTCCCGCCTTTTTTTCTTTCACTGTACCGTCCTCCCTCTCAGGCTCTTCGTCCATAAGGAACGTGTGACGGCGGAGCTGGAAGTCTACCTCAACACCTCCTGTAAGGAGGCCTACTGTGTGCAGGTGAGAGAGTACGACGACGTTCGGAGATCCCTGACGGACTACATGAAGCAGCCCGATGTGAAGGTGTGGATCGGCACCGAGTACACCAACTACGCTCTGTTTGAGCTCATCACTCCACAGGTGAGGAGGGGGCCGACGTGACTCCCCGTGATATTGGGGAGACCGTAACGTGGGCATCGCGTACAGCTCTGTTTTTAGTTTGGTTTTACACTTGTGTTCCCCTTTAGGACAAGAGATGTCTACATCAATGGAACTCATAAATAAGACATAAAAAAGCTGAAAAAAATCGTTTATTTTAAATTTGTCATGCCTACAATGTAGTTATAGTCAGATTGTGTGTCAGATATATCATGAGATATATATATGTGTCATATATGTGTCATGAGAACAAAATTCGTCATTCCTTATCATCCGTTTCTCGTTTAGGATCAATTAATGACCTCCGCCTACTCCGCAGTGCTGACCACTAAAGCAGTGAAGGACGAGACGGAGCAGCGCATCCTAAGAGAGGCTCACGTGGGTTGGATGTGGCAGTCGTCAGTCTGCTCAAGCCCCTACTGTACCAAGCCATAAAGTCCCTTAGTCTGACGCCATTGGCTGCCATGCCTCTGTCTGAGAACATTCGGATCGAATGGGTTATCAGTTTCCACATTCCCCCCTTGCATAATGGCACTCACATAAGAGGAGACATGTTGCCCAATGATAAATGGATGCCTTTTATTGACCACAGACAGTTGTGATAAACAGCCTGCTTGATTTATGATCCTTATTGCGTTACTGAGTATTTTTAATGATCAAAAGTTGTACAATGTGTATGTCTGCAGTGGTTATTCTCTCTCAACACTATTGTGGAATTATGTCACTAGTTCTACTTTTGTGTTTAACTATTGATGGTGAACAGTTCAACGTGTCCTCTCTGGCTCTGTGTAGGTGAGGGACGCTGTGGCAGTCATCGAATTTCTGGTGTGGTTAGAGAAAGCTGTCCCACTGAACGAAGAGACCGAGCTGACAGCGGCACGCTATGTCGATGAACGTCGCAGGTACTCTCACACTGACAGCCACACACGCACGAGCGAGCTTTGACACGGAGGCTTACCCATATAACCCGTTAACCCGTTCTGTGTACGTTGTAGCAAACAGGCGTTCAGCAGAGGGCCAAGTTTTGAAACCATCTCTGCAAGTGGGCCCAATGCTGCTCTGGCCCATTACAGGTGAGACCCTGCCCTGCCTCTTCTTACTCTGTGATCACCGTAATAAGTTTATCCCAATATGCAATTGAAACAGATGTCAGGGAATGTGATGAATAGCAAAAATGACATCACAAAATGTAACTTCTTAAACTCTTCATTGCAGTCCTTCGAATGAAACCAGCAGAAAGCTGAGGGAGGATGAGATGTACTTAGTGGATTCTGGTGGCCAGTACTTGTGAGTAGACCTTAATACGATGTAATACACGGAGCACATCTAAAATGAAGCATTATTCTGTGTTCTCTGAGTTGCAAGTCCTTAAACATGTCACCATGTCAACCTGCAGAGATGGAACGACTGACATCACACGGACAGTTCACTGGGGGACCCCAACACAAATGCAGAAGGTTCAACCATCAAAGCATTTTTTTTTCAGTATTCATTTAGATGTAAGGTTTCCCATTTCCTCACCTTGCTGTCCTTTTCTCTGATCTTAAAGGAGGCATTTACGCGTGTGTTGATGGGAAACATTGAGATATCGCGCACCATCTTCCCTTCAGGCACAAGAGGTGGGGGCACAATGCACACTGTACTCATGGTCAGATTTTCAATTAACACAGCGCTTTATTGAAGGTTTTCTTTGATCGCAGAGCTGTGTCAATAGGTATGAAAATGTCGATTTCATTTTACCACCAGGGAGCGCTCTTTTCGCACCAAACAGTTTTTGCTGTGTCGTTGCTGTGAAAACAGGAACAGGTGTATCACAACAGGATGTCTAGTTGTGCCTTTGTTTACCATCAGGTTCAAACATTGAGATGCTGGGCCGCCGGGCACTGTGGGAGGTGGGACTCAACTACGGCCATGGGACAGGTCACGGCGTGGGAAACTACTTTGGAGTCCATGAGTGTATGGCTATTTAACAACAACAAAAAAAGTTGTGATCAAGTCTTTCACATTGAACTACCAGACTGTAGACCGTGACAGGATTCAATCAATGTACCTGCTTGCTGAATCATAATAATTGTTTCAAACATTTCAACATTGTAATCTTCTAAGAATATAATCTAATTTAAGATCCAAGACACTGATTTTCCATGATTACTCTTATCCCACTATGACAGGGCCTGTTGGCTTCCAGAGCAACAACATTCCATTCCGAGAGGGCATGTTCACGTCCATAGGTAGGTTAAAAGGACATGGTAAAACTTTAAATCAAACCCATTTATAATACCCAATTATAAATGGCTGCTTATGGTGGTCACTGGAGGATAAAATAGAAGATGAAGCAGCACACATTGATTGTAAATGCAAAACATTTTTGGTTACGAACGTTGTCAGTATACATTTCATCAGTATTACAGTGCAGAGTGCCTCAATGCAATTCTCCTTAAGAACACGTTTGTTTCATTTGATAATGTATGATGTAGGACAAAATGTATTTACCATAATTGTTTTATTTATTTCTGATTAACTTTATAACGCAAAATATAAATGTAATGTTAAACAGTAGTGGTCTACCTTTCAGAACCGGGATATTACAAGGAGAATGATTTTGGAATCCGTATAGAAGATGTTGCTGTCGTTGTACCGGCTACCACAAAGGTAAAACTTTGAATGTAATAATAATATTTATATAATTCTCTAACAGAGACTATAAATGTGCCAAGTCTAATGGATGTTTGCTACTTTGTATTTTTCACTCAGTATGGGTATAATTACCTGACCTTTGACACTGTATCACTGGTTCCATATGACAGAAACTTGATTGACATCTCTCTCCTTAGCCCTCAACAGGTAAGAAATATCTGCATTTGCATTTTTCCATTGAATTTGGATGGGAATTTATTTCAAAATATTAAAAATATTTAACTGAAAGTATGCACAGACTAATAAAACACATTGACATTACAATAAAATTAAGTGTTGGATCAATCCACCAATTCACCACATTTTCTACTTCCTGTTTCACATGTCAATAGACTTTAAATGCATGGTTAACGTGTTTTCTTCTGGTTCCTTGGCTGATAACTGTCTGTTTCCTCTCAAAACCCTCTCACTCAATCTGCTTTACTTCAGTTTGGATTTTTTTAGAAAACAATATCACGTGTGAAGTCTTTTTTTTTTTTTAAGTCAAGCTCACGCAACTCTTCCAATACATTACATTTTACATAACATATCATGTATTTACTACACTCACCACAACCATCATTTTATGTTTTGAAGTTGAAACTAACAGCTTGTGTAGGTGTCTGTTTGTGTGTAAGTGTGTGTATTTTGTGTGGACAATCACTTAACTAGCCGCTCCAATCTCTTCCCACAGCTGCAGTGGTTGGACACTTACTACGACACCATTCGTCGAATAATGGGGCCCGAGCTTGAGAAACAAAAGCTGAGTGAGGAGAAAGAGTGGATGATGAAACATACGGAACCCTTCCAGAAGGCTGGTTCCTCTGCTGCTGTGTCCTCTCTATCACTGACCATGGCTGCCTTGACCACTGCCCTCTTCTACAATGTCCACTGACTAATGCATATACAGTAAACCCCATCTCTCGTCGTGTTCACTCCATATACAGAAACTCTGGGTATAATTTAAATTAAAGGAATACTTACAACATATTCTCAAAAAGAATGTCATAGTATATTGGTCACTTGCTAATTTGAAGCAATGACTTACCCAATCAGTAATCATGGTTTTACTTTATGTTTTGCCAGAGTAGTCCACTAGGTCAATGGAATCTAAAGGGAATCTTAAAGTCATTAAATTTCATTAGCCTTTGTTGTCAACAGCAATTGTAATTATTAAATTAACTATCAGTACAGGAAAATGTCACAACCAAACTCAACACTGCCGATAGTTTAAGTGTCTAAGTAAAAACGTTCCTTGAATTTCTTAATTAATGAATGTCATAGCTTTTACTCTTTTGGTTTACACACACCAATGTGCAATTTATATACATTTATATTATTTAAAATAGTTTAAAATGACTTTTTTTGTGTGCAGAGGTCTTAAACCTGTTGATAAATAAATATTGATCTATGACGTATTAAAGGAAAACTATTTTATGCCAAAGTTTTCTGGATTTAGTTTACGAAGGCTTATTTTCAGTAAATTTGGCCAAAATCACGTCCATTCATTAGCATTTTGGTAATTTTCCAGGTTGTTTTTCCTGAAAAAGTTTTTTTTGTGTATATATATATGTAGCCATTATTTATATCATATACATATATTATAGTCATTATAAAAGCAGATTTGCATCTGTCAGAGGAAGATAACGGAAGTCACAATTAAGAAAGAGAGTGTCTTCACTCTCAGTGGCTTGTGTGAGTCTCTCCCTCCCTTACCATACCTTTTGAGGTTTAGTTCGCCACATGAGAGGTTCTCATACCAGCCCGTTGCTTGGCAACCACCCTGTCAAAGCGGCAGGAAGGTGTGAATATGTTTTTTTTTTCTCACGTCCGCCCTGTCTGTACATGTTTTTGTTTAAGAGGCATCCCCTCTACCAGCTGAAAACAAGTACCACAGTGGTACTTTATTGCTTACTATTTCTGTTTGTATGTTTCAAACACACTGATATGTGACACTCAACAGGGTTGGGCTTCAGTAAAAATGACGCTAAAAGAGGAACAGTGCGATGACTCACTAATGTTGCAAATATAATCAACGAGTTTGCTGAAAGCAGATCTTTGTTCATATCTTAGTCTGTATAGATACTTTGCACAATTACAACATAGGTTCCTTTTCACAGAAAACCACTTGGCTTTTTTTTTTCCTGTCTCTCCAAGAAAAGAAAACACACACGTCTTGCCAATATCCCATTCAAAGAATGGGGAGACTAAAGCAGGGCATTCTATCATTGGGTCGGTCACCACAACAAAACAACTGAATATATGAGTAACCCTTAGGTCAGCCCGACTTCCCCCTCTGTCTAATGCCAACTTGCTGGCTCTCAGTCACATGGCATATATCTGTCTGTTTAATAATCCCTTTGATTCTCAACATTTCTTTCCTCATGTGTCTGCTCTAGCAGGCGTGACCCTCTGCGGGCCTCCATTGCACCTGCCCAGAGCAGAGCATGCTGTCAGTTTCGAACTTTGTCAGCTTATCAACATCGCTTTCACTTCCAGAGTTTCAGTCTCTGACAGAAAAAAATAGCTTTGGTGGACCCATGCAATTCTAATCTAGATTACTACAGGACTGTTTCAGATCGGTCTGTGAATTTTCACTACATAAAGTACATTAACCCTTTGGCCTGAATCATGAGAACAGAGCTCTCAAACTTGGCTCACAATACAGGCGATATTAAACTACATATGTCTCAATGGCTAGACAACCTGCCACTGTAGCTTCAAAATCAATTTGAAGCATAGACCGACTTGAAGCACTGGTTGGTGATGGAACAGGTGAGGGGGTATTCTTGTCCAGTATAACAACTGAGGTTTACACACACATTATGTTTTACAAACAATATTTTGTTACGTTATTTGTCATAGACCTACTCAATGACTCACATATTCCAACCCTTTGGACACAAGGACAAAGACGTTGGACTGTCTGTGTCACTCAGAAATGTAATTATAGACAACATGCAGCCATTCTTGTTCTGCAATTTTATCATACACTGTATGATAACTCAAATCTCATGCACTTTTGGTGGTATTACAAGTTCTATTGGTACATTTAAAGTTATACTTTAAAGTATTTATTAAAACCTATTGGTCAGACAAGCACTCTCTGACTGTTCTCTGCACACAAGGAGCTTTGCATGCAATGCACAGAAATAAAAAAAACTTGTAATTTCTTTGTATACCCAATCCGGAGCCTCTGTAGTTCCTGTGTGGTCATGTGACTTCCTCTTAGTCTCTGTAGCTTCACTCTGCTGAACAGGAAGGCACTTCGACAACTCTATCTTCCTCTGTTTTGTCTGGGCGCTCTTACTCTGACAGTAAAGGGACAAGGGTCCTTATCGTCTACACTGCCTGGTACTATCCTGCTGAAAAGAGATCAGAGGACCTCTGAGGATAGAAGATGTTAAGGCGAAAACCCTCTAATGTCTCAGATAAGGAGAAGGAGAAGGAGAAGGAGCAGGTGCAGGTGCAGAAGAAGAAGGTGAGTTGGAATTTGTGTTATGGTGAAAATGTATTGACGTATTGGTTCAAATGTAAAAATGTATTGGTTAAGGCACACATTGCTGAAGGTTCACATGATGTAGAGCCGTTTAAAATAGTCTAATTTAATCATACCCTTTATTTTGTAATAATCTTTCACATCACATTCACATCATTCAAATTCATGTTTGATGCTGACAATGACGTGTCACAGACTATGCATTGTGCGCAGCTTACCGTTTGACAGGATGCGCTGCTAAACCTTGAGCTCATGTTCATGGTGACACCAAAACATAGGTGATGCAATGTAGAGGTTTAGCTATTGGACAGCCCAGCAAAACGAGGCACCAGGGAGTGACATTTTGGAAACTTCCACTTTTCTACAATTGTTAAGTTCCTCCAATATGGGTGTGCAAGTCATTGCCGCTCAACTTTGTGAGTCAGAATGAACTTTGTGGCTTCTCGTTCCTGTCTAACTGGGTTTTTTGGTAATAGCCTCCCACGTCACCAATGCACCCGCTTTTCCCTCCAGGTCTTTCTGGTCTGATCCAGGTCTGTTTGTTACATCTTCTATAACTGTAGCTTACATCATTAACACCACATAACAACTCTGAAAGCAAAGTCATAACTTTAGAAAATACCATTTTGATTCGCTTATAAAACGATAAGATACGTTGAATGTTTTATAGGGGGTCTCTGTTTAAAGAGGTTCCTAGTCTTTCAGTTGTATGGGTGTTCATGTTCGCATAGAGAGCAAAATGCAGCAGTCGACAGGAGACACAGACCACCAGTCACCAAGGCTGTCTGGATGTCAGCAACAATTGGCTGTTGACAGTTGCCCAAGCTGTGCCCACATCCTTTGTTTAGTTTTTTTGACAAGAAGTTCATGAAGGTGGCTGGAGATAAGCCAACATTACTGCAATGCAAAAATATTTCCATGATTTTCAGTCTAGTTATTGGAAGCTTGTCAATTGAGTCAAGTGGATATTTATGAAAACAGGAAAAGGCCGTTGTCACGTCAACCTGAACCGTCAAACACTCAGTATGGATCCATCAATATGGATTTCCAAATGGGCAGAGCAACCATCCCAATCAGTGCTAGGAGCTTTCCTATTCTGAGTAGTAAATATCGATCATGCTTTACAATTGTTTGGCCCATGGTATTTACTACATGGTGAGCTGCAGAGACGCCCTAGTTGCCTGACTAAACAAAATAAATATTTATTCTGGGAGTATAAGGAGATAAGAGCCTGTGGTGAAAAGTTAGTGAAATGACCAATATCCAAGGCAGGGTTTTAATAACTTTCATCAATGCTGCTCTCTCTCTCTATCTCTTTGTGCCAGATACAAGACTAACCTATTGAGCAGCAATGTTTATAGAAAGGGAAGTGGGTCCGATGAATCTTATCTTTCTATGTATTTTTATCTGATCTTTCTATGTATTTCTATGTGCCTATAGCTAGGTCTCCAGAGGTCCAGCAGCTTCAAAGACTTCATGAAGCCCAAATCCCCAGTGGTGGTAGACAAAGAGTTCAACATGGACGAGACAGTGAGTGTTTTGTTTTAAGAGTCCTGCAGTACATTCCAAAAGATACCGCTTCACTCATTACACTGACACTCCTACTAGGGCTGTTCGCAGACATTTTTAGGGGCGTTGCATGAGATGAAACAGCAAAAATCAAATGCAGTACAGTTCCAGAAAACATTTCAACGTAGGAACTGTGGGCAACAACAA
This sequence comes from Galaxias brevipinnis, assembly GCA_036023535.2. Classification (NCBI taxonomy): domain Eukaryota; kingdom Metazoa; phylum Chordata; class Actinopteri; order Galaxiiformes; family Galaxiidae; genus Galaxias; species Galaxias brevipinnis. Next base: position 8,636 of record JAVQIZ010186402.1, read on the forward strand.
TTGATATTAATACTGTACTTCCTCACTCACATTTGCAGGTAAATAAAATTTACAGAACTACTGTACAAAGGATACTTAATGGTTAACAAGCACCTTAAAAAACATACAAGCCCACGCAAGGCATGGTAGCAACAAAATCAATTATCTCATCACATGACTGCAACCACAGAACCCCTGCCACTTATTGGAGTAGTGCTGTGACATTATATGAACAGTGATTAGCTTGCTTGAGTGAGCAGAAAACGGACCACGAAGCATCCTGTGCCTCTGAGACAGGATTTTTGGTTGATTAGCTTGCAGCAGACACAGACATCCCTCGTGGGTATATTTTTGTCATTTAACTTCACTGTGGTTTTAGCAGCCAATTGCAGCCCTCCCGGCTTCATCCTCTTGACTACTTCCTCTCGGGCTCTAAAACCCCCCAGCTCGTATGTCGTCATCCAACCTCCTGTCAAATGTTGATGAGAAACGTTAGTAGCAGTGTGTTGATGCAGTGTAGGTTTATACGATTTTTTACAAAGTCACACTATCTCCAGTGCTGTTTGTATACAAGGTGGAGTCAGTGTGACTTATTGCAGTGCTGGTGGAGGCAGTGGCGTAAGCTCATCTGTACTCCTTCTGGTCTGCTACCTCCTTGTTTCCACTCTCATACTGTCGATAGCTAGTGAGTCATCTCAGGGGTTATGAACACAATATGAATGTGTGTGTGTTAGCCAAAGACAAGTTAAGACAGAAAGATAGAGTGTGCATGCAAGAGAATTTACAAGTATCAACTCTCTTTCTAGGTTGAGGGTTTCCCAGTGGAGGACCAAGTGAAGAGTGGCAGCAAGCTGGGGAAGAAGTGGCGCACTGTAATCTCACGTACTATGACCCGCAAAACATCCAAGATGGTACAGAAGGCCCTGGCAGAGGAGGGGGTAGGCAAATTAGTGCGGATATACCGTATTATTATTATTACCAGAAATGTTATATTAAAGAGTGAATAGAATATGTTGTATTTTGAAAGCATTTTCATTATTTTTTCATACTTACTTCTACTAACATGCACATTTTCTATTTCACGGGTCATTATGACTGGTCTGATTAAGAATTTCAGCACATGGAAATCTATCACAAAGGATTGAAAATGTCTCCCTCTAGTGGTCATTGTCAAACAGGTACAACCATGAACAATAAACCATTGAAATGATGTGTGGTTCCAGGCGGACAGTGGCGAAGATGACTCCATGTCCCCTGTCAGTGACTGGCTCCCTGGCCAGAGGACTTCGATGTGCTCCACTGGGTCAGAGGACACAGTGCACAGCCCCCTTACCCGCCAGCTCTCTGGCTGTGAGTGACCCACAGCCTAACTAAATATTATATTACACTGTACAGGGATGAATAACTGTGTGATTCATTCAGTCCAGTACAATCCCATGCAAATGAAATTTCGTATGAATTGAAATGTTAAGGTGGGGACCGACAGAGTCTGGACAGTGGTTACAGTCAAAGAGACAGCATGCGTCTGGAAGAGAACGGCCTGGCCTACACTGGACCCTTTTGTGGCCGTGCCAGGGTCCACACAGACTTCACCCCTAGCCCTTATGATGTGGAGTCCCTTAAGCTCCAAGTAAGTAGCAGGGACTAGAGCCTTTGCTGCGGTCTTCAGCTATGGCTGCTCAGTTCTGTTGCAACTTTGGGGAACTTGTTAGCAGACAGTGAAACAGACGTTTTTTTCATTGTGGTCCGACCACTAATTGTGTCAGAAAGAGGGAAACTTCAGTGAACCATCCATTTACTATACTTCCATGTCACTCTGACCACCCAAAGCATTTTCTAGCGTTGTTTCATACGTTTAGTCTTAGTGAACCATTGTTTTGTTTAGTTACATCTAACAAGTTCTCAACGCATGCGTTTGTCCCGCAGAAAGGAGACATTATCCAGATTATTGAGAAGCCCCCGGTGGGTACCTGGACGGGGAAGCTCAACAACAAGGTGGGCTCCTTTAAGTTCATCTATGTCAACATCCTCCCTGAGGAGAGCACCCCGCCCCCGAGGAAACGCTGCACCAGCAAGACCGGCCGGCGGGTCAAAGCCAAACCCAAGACCCTGGAGGAAGTTCTGGAGCGCATCGGTTTGACCGTAAGACAGACTTACTGAGTAAAGCACATTGAATTGTCTCTGCGTATGAAATGTGCTGTACAAATACAGTGTACAGTACCTGTCAAAGGTTTGGACACACTTTCCCATTCACCTTAATGGGAAAGTGTGTCCAAACCTTTGACTGGTACTGTATTTGATTTGGTTTGATTTGACATACATGTAAGACAATTTAACACAACCAATAGAATGTGGAGGAAGATAGTCTAGTCTATGTTGTTAATGGGGTCAAATAGAGGACTGCTGAGGACTTTTTAACAGCAACTTTGCTTGATGGAAATAGGCCTTTAAGGGCAAGGTTATTTATGCCAACACTGTCTATTTTTGTGTCCCAGGAACTGGGCTCTCTGCTGTCTATGCATGGCTTCCAGAGCCTGGAGGACTTTGCAGGGCTGAAGGAGTCACACCTGAACGAGCTCAATATCACTGACCAAGAGCAACGCACAAAGATCCTGACTGCTAGTGAGCTGCTGAGGGATTGTAAGTCCATAGTTAAAGAATTACGCACAAGAACACACACAAACACACTCGCTTTACAGCTAAAATGTATTTGTAATATAAAGGACTCTTTCCGGTTTCTGTTAACTTTTAAATTACTTACTGGATAATTCTTAGTCTTAAATGATGATCAGGGCTCATTGAAGTTGGGAAAATGCAAATAACCAATTTCGATTACATTTTGTTGTGATAGTGATTTTCAATCAGGATGTTACATTGTTTCCTTAAAGCTACTATAGACGTAAGCCTATTTGAAGAAGGTGCTAAACTCATATCTTATGCAATATGATGCTAAAATACTCCTAATTTTGTATAGTGATGCTATGCTCATTGGCAATAGGTATGCCATTCCCTCCCACACCCTACTGAGCAATACTGAGAAGTCAATGGGTGTGATACTGTATAAAGTAAGAACTGTTTAGACATAGGTGGCATTAGCAGTAGGTTACAAATTGGAGCATGTAACATCTGTGTAAGATATTTATACTCCTGTACCATATAGTACAAGTGGTGTAGGTTTTAGGAGATGTTCACATTTTGGTGAACTTCACCGGTTTTAATCGTTTTTGTGCTTTCTTCCATCAGCGGAAGACGAATCTGATCTGGATGAGGAGGAGACCACTGGGGAGAGGAAGAGTGAGGAACCCAGGGATTCCGGCTGCTTTGAAAGCTCAGAGAACCTGCTGAACGGAGTTGGACGTGATGAGGCGGAGACAGAGCAGCAGGCCCAGAATCAAGACGCACAGCAACAACTGCAGGACCAAATGCAAGAGCTGAAAGTGGACAATGACTCCTGAGAAACCTTTTTTTTCCCCAGCGGATTAAAATATCGATGAGACGAATGCATTATCCCCCCCCCCCAGTGGTACTTTGTGACTAGGGGTTTTAGAAGACATTGACAGTCTTCTTTTCTGACCTACTATGTTAACGTCTAGTTTTCTTCGCACATCAGGTTTAGCTTGTGTGAACTCTCTGGAGGGGTTTTATCTTGGGCAGTGAATGTAAAATGTCTTATGTTTAGTATACACCTCATATATTCTATGTTGTAGCAGCAATGCTTTTATGACGGATGATGAATGCTTAGATATATTGCAAGCCATTTCATTTACCATGACCACTTGACATATTTTCGTATAAATGTGTTACATTTCTTTATGTGCGTGTTTCTAAAAGTCATAAGTAAACAGAACTGTAAATATATTCAGAATAATAAAATCTTTTTCCATACGTCCAACTTTTTCTGAACTTCACAGTTGTAAGATCTGTCCAAACTATCAATACAAGGGGAACGATTCTGAATAATAAGACAATATGTTTATTGAGCAGACACATCAATCATGTAAAAACAAGTGAGGGGAATTGAATGAAATATACATAAATACAGTCATATTACTAAACAAAGTGAACATAAATAAGAGTTTCATTAGTGGATTGGTGCAGTATTTTGTAATATACACTATGTACTAAGGACATGACTTGTAAATAACTGTATTGTTACATTTAAGTCCCATTGTCGGATGAATTAAAAACCTTTCAAGCCATTTTATATATCTCAAACATAAAAACAAAAATTCCCTTTTCACAAGCACAACCACGGTTGCATTCACACTTTTCACTGACTTGGAAAAATTTATCAATTAGAACATGACAAGCGGACTTATTTGAGGTAAGCATTGATTGAGATATCTTGGCAGGAAAATGTGTACCTTACTTGCAAGCTTTTGAGCGCACACATTCAGAAAAAAAACAACCTTAGACATTATAGGTGTGTCATCATGAGCCATTTGAAAGTTGTCACATTCACTGACATTAGGATTTGGCTGTCCCTCCAAAGCTAAATGCCCCAACCTAAAATACTAACAATAGTATTGTTGTTGGAGGAGTTAGATAAACAGACGCTTAATGACTGTAGTAGAAAAACAGCCCCCCTCCCCCTTTACTGGCATCAAATATATTGGTCCCAACATATATCACCATCGTAGTATCTGTTTCAAATGTACTTAAATTATGTTTCCAAATTGCAATTCCGAAGTTGAATTTGGATATTGAGTTGGAACTCCTCACTAAGCTTACCTTTTCATGACATAATTATTTTTACTTTCGAGGTCTAGAAGAAGAATTTCACAGAGGTTTAAATAATGGTGGTCCCCAAAAAAGCCAGTTTCAACACGATGTATTCTCCATGCTCAAAAGCTATATGGTTAAAGACGTTAATGGTTTAGGAAGACATTAGAGGCCAGCTCTGAGGGGCCTAGAGAATAATCACACAGTCCTTTACTAGAAGGTCTACACACGTATACATCACAAACATTAACTTTGCCTCGCATACAATACAATAACTAATACAATACCTCCCATCAGCTAACATCATACCAAAGAGTCATCTTCATTTGTAATTGTATATTACTCCCAGCCATAATGAATTCCCTTACCATACCTCTGCAATCAAAGTTCTCCACGTCTTTCTGATCCCCGATAATCCTGTGCTTGATTTAGCGGGAAATTAACATATGTGAAAAAGAGGAGAAATTAAAGTGTCTCTGACGTGTTGTGTGTGATAACGAGTGTACAATAAGCGGCTTGTATGGTGGCTGCTCAGCCTTGGCCGCTGAATTACTTTCACAGCAAAGATCAGGGAGACGAAAACGGAGCCCAAAGTAAACTATGACAGACATCCTCCTTAGCAATAGCTGTGTTTTAAGACAGAACTGAGAGAGGAGAGGACAGGGCAGACATGACTTTTAGAAAACAAAAGTCTGTGACCACAGGTTTATATTTACTGGCAGCACACACCGAAAATACAACAATCTGTTGGCCATCTTCTGTTCTGTCAAACATCCGAGAGCTTTTTTTTTTACGTTTACAACTAGATACAGTATGTACATTTGAACAATGGCTTAATTTCTCTTCTTTTTTGCTTCTCAGATTCGCAAGTATGGCAACATAAAAAAAACGTGACATTTCTCGTTTAACACTGTATGTACATGTGGTGAGGATGGGTTCTCCTGGTTTCTCTGTAGATAACCTTAGTGAGTTGCATGTAAAAGTGCAACTTTTCAATAAGGCACTGTTACTAGTATCAACTATCAACCGCAATCAGGCCTTCTCTCTCATACACACTTAGACGAGAAGTGTCTCCTTTTGGACAACAGGGTAGGTACATTACTCCAGCTAATAGCCTTTTCCCCAATCCCAGGGCAAGAGGCCCCCTCTCACCTTGACGATATAAAAATGGAAAGGCCGATAGTTGAGATTGTACCCTTCAAACATGCTAGTAACAACAACATCACTGGAGGCAGCAATTTCAGTACATGAGGCAGAGTTTGACTTCACTTCAGGGGCCTCGGAGATTTTCTCTTGTATCTCGGCCATAGGACACCGCCACAAGCACATCGTGTCTTTTTGTGTGCTATTCAAAAAGCTGCTTCGCCAACCATTCCTAGGATTGCATAGGGCCTGTGATGTGTGTACTGGACAAGTTGAAGACTTACTAACTGTGAACGTGGAAGAGGATTTAGACATGTCCAGACATAATATTGTCTTTGTGAGACACTTGCAATTCTACGAGTATAGGCTATTTGAACTGACATTGCACAAGAAGTCATTTTAAACTTTATAAAAACAAAAACAAAAATAGCATTGACGTTACAAGCAAGACCGCAGGCAACCATGAGCCACAGGCATCTGGAGATGTTGTCTGCTTTAAATAGTTTCAGTTTTTTTAGGCTTTGTACCCATGAGTTATTTTTTTTCATGCAAAGTTCAGGGAAACGAAGAATCTGCGTCCACAAAGCACTGCCCTTTACGGTGGCAAGTGTCAATCGTATTCAGGTCACAGAGTTGGAATAAAGAGGGGTGAGAGTGCAGCAGCTAACACACTGCAAGTCCGGTGGAATGTAGGGCAGGTGTTGTGAAGGACTGTGTCACACACGGCAAAGGCGGTTCAGTTCTGGATCACAGACGTGAACTAATGTTCCATTGGTTCACCTTACAAAGCAGGAAGTAGGAAGAGAGGCTGAAGGAGGGGCTATGAGAGAGACCCCGCCTCCTTCACACAGCTAGTGGCTCTTATCCTTGACGACCGGGACAGGTAGCTCAGCGTCAGTCTCGGGTGAGGCTAGGGGCGGGACCTTGGGAGTGGGAAATTTCTCCTGCTTGGGGGAGGGGCTCTTCTCTGCGGCATTGGTCGAGACGATGCTGGGCTTGGCCTCGTCAGGCGTGTGCTCATTTGGGATGAGCGGCGCCGTGGTTTTCTGTAGACAGAAAATAAAAAATTAACAATGATGTAAAAAAACAAAAAAACACCGCATTTTAGAATGCTGAAATGGCTGTGCAACAATGAAGAAGAAAAAAAAAACGTGTAATGACAACGCCTGAAATGGCAACAATTTAGACTGAAGTGCACAAAAAAAGCGACTTTTAAACAAGAAGCAGGCACATAATGGTTTCATCAAGCTGACACGGATCAACGGTATCTCTAAAATATGTATTATGTTACACTCAGCATTGCATTGTTCTCCACACCCGCCTTCTTTGCTCTCCCTCTCGGCCTCCTCTCTCTTAATCTTTTGTTCAGCCTCCCTTTTATGCCTGCTCACTCTACACAACTCTGTGTCTGGCAGCCTGCAACCATTTTAGTGCCAGACATACAGTGTGGTGATGAGGCCGTGGTGAATATGGATGTGTGTGTGTGTGTGTGTTTGAGTGCATTCATTGGCTGACCGTGGTTTGTGGTACTGGATTGCTGCTTTTGCAGGCAGGTGCAGCAGAGTCTGCAGGAACAGTAGCAGGCAGATTCTCCGGCATCAGCCCTCTCCTGTCCAAGACACTGCCATGAAGGTAGACACAGACAGACTACGAGTCAACAACAACAGCCTCACACGGTCGATAAACACAAAGCCCTCAGAGAGCGAGTGAGAGATGAGAAGTGCGTGACAAGGAGAGACAAAAAAAGATAAGAATGCTAAAAGTGTATTTGTGGTCTGTTTGATTCTCTAACTATGTCTGGAGTGCAGTGATAAGTGTTATCTGCTACCTGGGATATGCAGGTCCACACAGCACCTCACAGCAGTTCTTGATCAGGTTCTTGTGGCTGTAGGGGTTCTGCACTCGGTTCTTTCCCGACCACGAGCCTTTGATCTGGGGTACAAATCACACACATATAATTCAAAACGACCAGCCCAGCTTTATGTATCAGCATCCATACTCTCATGCTGAAATCACATCACAGGGATCAGGGATTTGTACTGTTCCCCTAACTTCTTACAATCCGGACAAAAAATGTTGCTTGGTTGTCTCGGCTGCAGAGAGATATGCCTTGGGCTTATACCTTATTCAAAAGCACAGTTCTGTTTTTAGACCTTATTCCCAGATGCTTGCACTTGGACATACAACCGTTTTTTTTTTTGGCGTATATACCTTAGCGAGTCTTGGCTGAAGGCAAACCGTATTAACTTAGCGTGGCAAAGATGGTACTGTAGCTTGAGCACAGATCCTAATTACTCTCGCAGAACTCGACGTCTAGTAGAGCTTGCTGTAGACTATAGAGCATGAATGACGTCCAAAAGGTGCAATGGAAATAAACAAGAGCAATGGTGTTTTGTCTATCTATAGATATACAGGTCAGGTCAGCAGTGAGTGCACGCGGTATGGTTGATCATTTAGATTAGCTGTGTCTGCGTGCGTTTTGGTGGTGTTCCTCTTTGCCTAGGGACACCACTGATAGCCCATGTGTCCATCTCAGTGGAGACCGCACAGGCCGCAGGCCTTATGGTGCTCTCTAGGCAGCTCCCACTGATTGTCTCTTTGCTTCCTCTCTTTCTCTCATTCTTTTTTACACCACTTTCTCTCTACCCCTCCTTTCCTCCCCCACTCACCAGCCAGACCAGCATGTTTGGCAGTCCGCCAAGGCTCTGCAGGTATTGGTGCGTCTATTATTAGTCCAATCACAGAGCTAGATAGGGCAGCTTGTCAGCCACCTTGCATTTACTGGGAGGACATGAGTGAACCGTTTTGTGGTGGTACAGCTCATTATAGTACACATAAAATGGATGGCATCATGATGGAGAGAGGAAGGAAAGAATAAATAAATCAGGAGCATAAGGCCTGAGAGTGTTCTGCAGATTCCAGAGGCTTCCAACAGCAGAGCCCCCCCAATGCTTCCTCCCTGCCTTGTCCTTTCATCAGCTAACACCGCCTCAGACAAAGAACACATCAATTACACAGTGTGCACACACACAAACACACACTCAAAAGTTCCACTGTGTTGCAGTATATTGGATCTGTTCAAATGTTGACCAGTGGAAAGAAAAGGAGGTAAAAAGCTAAAGCTTGATACATATAAAGCTTGATACATATGAAAGGATACATATAAAAGGATTGTGCCGTTTTCAAGGAAACATTGAGTGGCCTAAGAACTTTGGAGTGTTATGACATAAGGCAAAGGCTTGGCGACTTTATTTGTCTTTCCAACCACGTGAAGGCCATGATGGCGCATGCACACGCACACACACACACACAGAGAAACAAAGTGAGCAAAAAGATAATGATTCGGGGTTTGATCCCACCATCACAGTAATAATTTTTCCATCATCCCAATGACTTGTGGATAATGCTAGAGTTAGGTTTAGGTTAATCCGACATTTAAGGCAAGTTCTATCTCCAACCCATTAAAGACCCTTATTTCTGATAGTGTGTGGAAATAGGGAGGGACGTGCCGATAGGGGGCTGGAGCATTCATGGTCTAATTTCTGACTCATTGTTAAGGGAGCCTCAAACAGGACAGCCTTACACTAGGACACATTGCAATATTATTGAACCAGTATCGTTTGTTTAAGAAATAAAACATTTAATAAACACATATAAATCATAAATAAGTCTTCATTATATCAGTCCAAATGGGGGCCAATGGCACTGTACTGTCCCAATATTAAAAGGCTGGGTGTTACGTTATGTGAATGTACCCTTATTTATTTCTCAGCCCCTGCCCCTAAAATGTCTGTGCACGGCCCTGGATGCAGGGATACTTACATCCTCATTGGTGGTCTGGTTGAGGGAGATCAGGTAGGTATGGAAGCCCGTAAGGCCCACCACCGACCACAGGGTGAAGAAACACACCAGCACCTCCAGCACAGTGGGTATTGGGTTAAGGACATCCAACAGGAATAGCTGATCTAATCACTGATTTCATTTATTTAATTTAATGAATGAATGTAAAAACTTTACATAAGACATCATTTACATAACCTTATTCTTCTATGCAGACTCATACTGAGCTCAAAATTCCAAATACAGTATTTTGCCATTCAGGGAAAGATGCAAAAGTTAGAACTGAAACCGTTTGAACTGAAACTGAAATTTGTTTGCCAACTATAAGCTTATTGTGACGCAAGCAACACAAAGGTTTTGATTTGGCTATGATGGTATACTGTACTAGAAACTCAGAGGACAGCTAATATTTTCAAACATATCGACTAACAAATACATAAAAGGATATGTTCCAGGTGTGTCCTGAAGAGTTTTCACAAAGCCAGAATCCACCGAGCCTGTGTAGAGAGGAGCATGCCGTTACAGGAGCGAGCACATGGCGTGTGTAGCGCTCACACACAGACACACACACATAGTGTAGTCGGTGGAGACTGAACCGACACATTCCCCTCACATTCCCTTCGCGCCAATAAAAGTGACATGATAGAATTGAAATTAAGAATGACATTCGAAGTATGCTGTAGCCTAAAATTAAGACCACAAGCCCCGGAGCTAATTATTCTGACTGTTAATGCATTCCCTGGCTACACAGCTCAATCGTATTCTCATCCATTTGCTCTCGCTGTCGTCTGCCAAGGCTGGAATTCTGAGCCCGCGGAGAAAGATGAAAGGGAGAGCATTTCATCCATTAATTTGCAGTTGCATGTCACGTCTGGCTCTAGGCCAAGTTTCATCCATAGAATTTGTCTGTGTCTTTGCACAGGCTTGTGTGCAGGTGTGTGTGTGTGTGTGTGTGTGTGTGTGTGTGTGTGTGTGTGTGTAGATGTAATAGAGGTTGTACTAGGGTAGCCTGCATCCCTCATCACCCTCCATGTTCTGTCACACTCTGCCAAATTCCCTCAGCTATGTTTCTCTCAAGAAGAACGCCAGTGTGAGTATTTATAAACACAAATAACTTAGAAAGAGTTACAACAAATACAACAAATTAACCCCACTAATCTATCTTTGTATATCTAACAATCTATCGCTTCTGGCCGTACCATAGTGCACCATCACATTATGTATGCTTTCGATTATCTGAACACAAAACACATCCAAATCCAAACAAAGGTGTCCTCTTAGCATGCACGGATACTTACGCATGACCACATGGACGATGTCAAAGGTGAAGATGTAGATGGTTAGCAAGGAGAGGGAGAGGGTGAACAGGTAGAAATAGCGGTAGTTCCTCTTGCCCACACAGTTACCCACCCAGGGACAGTGATGGTCAAAACGGTCTGGGGAAAAGAGATACAGGTCAGATTGTTTTGACTCTTTTTTTTTTGTTTGTTTTTTAAGGAGGAACCAAAAAAACAAGGGAAACAAGTCAAGAAAACAGTAACATTTTGCAAACCACACAGACTGCCCTAGTTTAGTCTGGCTAAAGCTATATATATTATGATTTAAAAAGACGAAAGGCACTTGATAATGTCTATTAATAACATCAGTAGAGTTTTACAGGTAACGGAATCCATTTCCTAAAACTGATCAAAATACGGTCTGCTCTGCTTATTCCATTTTGAGGCGAGTCAGACTGAAACCACCCAGGGTCAAATTGCCAACAAAGGCAAATATTTACCATAGCTATACAATTTACCTTAGAGCCTGACAACACCACACATCCATGATAGGGTTTCAAAGCATTTACAATAGTGCGGAAACTCTCAAACGTTTGAGTGCATTGCAAGGTCAAAATATACTATGCTGTCTCAATGCTTACAATGTGCTCAAGTGATTTAATGGCAGTCCAGCAAACAAGCTGTTCCAGTCTAACCAGTAGAGTGTTACAAAGGTTTTCTACCTTTTAAGGAAGCAGCCAAAACAGACATGCCATAATGTGTGTGCGTTCCTATCAAGGGGCCAGTGTTACATTTTCCCCTGGTGGCTACTTGGCGCACCAATTTGGCACCAAGTGGTACTAAATAAAATAGCTTGCCAACAGAGCTTACAACTTGTGGGCTCAAATTTACAGAGCTTAGAACTTGTGGGCTAAGATTTACAGATATTCCCTTTGCATCAATATAGCTAGAATGCAAACTAGTTAGTCTTAAATAAGACAACAATTACGTTGAATAGGCCTAAATATTACTGCAGCATGTCATACCCTTTGTGTGTGTGTGTGTTAGTTCCAAGTTTGCTTTGTCATTGTGACTGCAAAATGCTAATCTTTGGATGCATGGGTGAATAGCATTATTGTATGATAACCTCTACAGTTTAGTAAAAAATTTCAAAGAGCTACAGTTTTCGTCCAAGAAATGTGCTTGCTTTAAAGGGACTTAACCTAACTAACCTACAATTACTACTATTTTTAAAATACAGGCATGGACAAGCCATTACAACACACTGAACTACAATTCTGCTAGCCAAGGTACAACTGTTGTAAATTATAAACCTATTATTTCGGCAAAGTTCTACAAAGCCTTTTGTCTTTGCCTATATTTATTATCCTGTGATTCAACCACCAAACAGGTGTGTCTGTATGTGTGTGTGATTTGGTATTTACTGGCTCTGAACAGACTTTCAGTTGCTGACTTGCTGAGAGCATAGAAGGCAGTCTGGGACGCGCGCGTGTGTGTGTGTGTGTGTGTGTGTACAATATGTGTGTATATAGACAGCAGCAGGTGGACTTGTCCCACACAGATGGCCCTGTGTTCACAGTGACTGGGCATAAGAACGCACACTGAGCCTTCACTGTCTTCTCTCAAATCACTGCATACCGCTATGAACGTGTGCACTTGTGCGTGTGTGTTTCATAAACCATAACTGTGGATTCCTTAAGAATCAGCAGTCAAAGGAATGCTATTGCTGTGGGTTCTAATCGCATGCCCACTTGGAAACACATTTTTACAGCCTTTAGAGTTTGTTTAAGACAGTGCGGTCAATGAATTGAGTTTCTAAAGTAAAACACTTTCTGCCCTGTCTGATCTGAGGTCACCTGTAGAAACATTGTGACAAATCAGTTGGCAGAAGAGTGAATGAGGTCAAGGCTTTCACAAAGAAATATAAAACTACAATAACAATATCAAAACAATATGTCACTGACTTTTCTCACAGAAAGGCACGTCTTCAACAATATCAGTAAAGGAATTGAAAATAAGCTGTTACATTTATCTTTTTTCCATGGCTTCTGCTGAAACAATTTCTGACAGTTCAAGGGGACAGGGCTCCTTCTTACCCACGCAATTGTCACAGATGCTGCAGTGGGATGCTCGAGGAGGTCGGAAGATCTTACAGGTGTAGCAATATTTGAGCTTGACAATCTGGTTGTTGATTTGAACGTTGCGGATTCGAGGGGGCGGCCGTTGCCCTGCAGGGACATTCCCATTGGCTGCCTCTGTGGAAAACCAAGAAAAATATATAGTTATTAATATATGATTTAAGGATTTTCTTTTAATTACAATTGCAACGAAGCAGAACAGTAACAAAACATACAATGGCTATATTCTGTGTCAGACAATTGTTTAAATCCTAATTTTCCATTTTGTTGTTTGTGCTGATTCCCAATCTAATAATTTTGATCTAATCATGGCATGTAATCATTGATGACAATGTTTTACACTTTACTTTGAGATTTGTTCAAGGTCTGTTTGGCCAGCCTGCCCTTTAGTGTATTCCACAAAGTTGCGGAAACTCATCTGGGCCATGAATCCCAGTGGGAGTAAAGGCCAAGAAGACAAGGTAGAGATTAAAGATGAACGGAAGGACTTTGGAAGGATGTAGGTAAATCAGTGCTTTTGAACCTTGACAGAGTCAGCGAATGGCATCATCGCCTCTGTCCAAGGTCTCACACATGCCCCCTTGCTTTTTATGATGATCTGTTATCATAGACGGGCTGCTATCCTTATTTACTGGCAAGTCCCTGACTTGATTTGCTGCATCTGGGCAAGATGGGTCAAGTTTCAGGGAAGGGTTTTACATAAAGCCTTACATGTATTGTTCATTTTCCTTTTTGAATAACTTAAAACATATTTAAACAGCTTTAAAAGCATTTTGTAGGAATTTTATTAGCTGGACTGAGATTGAAATGCATGGGGAACAAATTTAAGATTGTAAACACAGAGCTACTCTCAGCTAGCACTCCTGGCCTTATTTCATCCTCCTAGCTTTCATACTGCAGACAGGCTAGCAAATGCACTCAAATTGAGTCTTAAAAGCTAATGCAACAAAGACAAGTAAATAAAACAAATCACAACAAAACAGACTCAAAGCAGAGACCTATTGTGCTCCAAAGGGGTTAATTCCTTACCCAACAACTAAAGAGTGAGCAGAAAATACAGCCATTGTAAATACAGAGAAAATCGAACAAATCGCATTCAGGGCAGAGCGTTTGTGAGGTAAATAAATGAGCCAGCACTCCCCGGAGAATAAAGCCAACCCCTAAGGGAGCTGGGCTTGGTCTGCAAATGCCATTGTGCATTCCATGGGAATGTTTTCTTTCTTAGTAGATTCTGATTAGCTTTTCTTCAAGAGCTTTCAATTGCACAAAAAAAAAAGAATGCAGGGTTGTGGGTTCCTTCTACCCTCAGCCTTAGACTGGGCTTTGGGACTCAACACCAGTGTCTGCCTGTCTGACAGTCAATACCAGATATGCCTAAAGATATCTAGCTATATCAAACCACATCCATAATCTATAACCCTCAGAATTTCAGGGGTTTATCGCAGTCAAATTGCTCTAGGTTAGTGACCCATTTAATACAGTTTCAACTATGGATCTTTTACTATTTTAAAATGATTTAAGTGGTTCAGCTGATGAAAAGGACACCACCAACTATGCAATAAATCCTGCCAAATCTTGCCATATTACAAGACATCCATAGCTATTAGCAACAATCTCCTGGAACTTCAACTGTGCCAAATCCATAACAATACACAGTTGCAATAACCTTAAAATCGAGTTATCTACTTTTGCCCACTGCTATGTATCTGCTAGTGGAGAGTATGAGTCAGAGCAGTGACACAGGGAGCACTAGCTGGCAGCATCTCTCTCCGAGGACAGACGACCTGTGCCAGCCCATGCTGATTTTATTCGGTCCTCTGTAAAGAGGATCTCTGACCGGTCTCCACCCACGCCGCTCTTCTGTAATGAGACAGGAGGGCAATCGACTGAAGGGCACGGTGAATCTTCACTGCAGACAAGTGGCTCCACACCGAACATCCAGCCCGAGGCAGGAGGGAAGGGACGATAGAATAGAATAAAAGGGTTAGACTGGGCTAGACTGGGCTAGACTGGGCTAGACTGGGCGAGACAGTTAAATCGCCTCCATACCGGACCGTCAACAAAGAAGTAGACTAATAAAACAAGTCTGAAAATGTACATTCTGAACAACAAGCGCTATGGTCAATGGTGATAATCAAAGAGGCAAGAACACAAATTGATTTGGCCTGAAACCCTGGTATGCAACTCCATTACCAATACATATAGGTCTTCTGTCTGGGTAATTTTACTGAAGGATGCCTCAATCGAAGGCAAAGCGAATGATCCCTCTGGCTATGTGAGGTATCGTGTTGCTGAGCAGAAGGAGTTAGGAACTAATTGGTAGGGGGCTATGGATGAGCTCAGCATCAACGGAGGAGCGCCCCAACCCTTTCCACCGTAAAGCATAACAACCATGAATAAACCAAAAGAACAGGGGCCGGTGCTGCACTACTAGCCAGCCACCATGATGAAGTATTGATGCCTCAAAACAATTTTCACTTCACTTGGCTCCACTTAATTGGCTGTGGGAGGTCCAGGTCTCTATTGCAGGAGAATGTTACATAAGAACATTTAGACAGAACATGGAAGATTGGGAGACAGGTAAAAGTCTAAAATGTCAATGTCTCACTAGGACATAATTTTTTTATAAAGTTCGGGCTGTACTGGTTATGATATTAAATCATAAGAACTGAAAACAGCCAGTCAAATAAAGTTTAAATTCTAAAGATACACATGTTGTGATAAAACGCATGATAATAGTGAAATGTATGCAACCTAGTAAAAGTATTTCTCCACAGGCAGAGAAGTAAAAGTTGAAGGATGTAAAGTTTGTACAATCCCACCAACTTACCTATCTCCATTTCAATGTAGGTGGCCTCCTCAGGAAGAGCTCGAGGTAGCACCCCCGGGTCACTGAAGCTGGTCCTCAGCAGCATGGCCATGACAAACAGGAAGAGAACGACAGCAAAGAATGGGATGGCCGGTGAAAGATGGATAGTCAGGTAAGGACACCTGAAAAAGAGGATGATTGGAGAAGAGTAAAATACTAATATCACGACTGCACCTGATCTGGTCAGAAAGTAGCTAAATCATTTGGATGAACAAGAAAAGTGTCTCAGTTATAAATTATAATGAAGCTCATCACATACTTAATTGTTGGTGGAAATGGATATATATTTTTCCCATGTACACACTATATTCCTGTATAATTTTTTTTTTGCATGTAGAATAATACAACAAGGCTGTAGAAAAATCAGGCAGCGTATTAAACAACAACAATAACACACACACACGGAAAAACCCCATGACAAATTCACATGAGACCTTTATTCACTCCTAATTGTCAACAATATCTTTGCATAAACACTTGGGGGCAGGGGGAACATGCCGCTATGAATTCAAAAATATTACAGTCTGTCCAAGGTCACGGACCCCCAAAATGTAAGGCATGACTCAGCCTTTCCCCTTAGGCCACTCTAGAGTCATGGCTGTGACAACATCAGGGCACCATGTTTACTCTGTGAAGCATCCTCACCCTCACCGTCACCTTCCACGCCGGAAACAGGGACAGCATTAACATAAGTCGATTTGCCAGCCATTCGGCCAGCAGCCTGTTTTTTTTCCCGTCACCAATAGCACACAGGCCCTTTCATTGTTCTAGTGGCAAATACATGTAATAAAATGTTGCGGCAGATTGGCAAACTTTACCAGAGGTCACTGCTTGTAGCTATTAATAGAGGCAGCACTGTTCTGGAGAAGTACCACCTTCATAATGCAACACTAATGTCTAACTACAGGCTCTGCTGTGCAATATCCCGCAAATGACCATAAAGAGTATTGCATGCCGGCACGCCCTTCGCTCTTAATTCTATTATCATAAGTTTCTAACCTATGTGACTATGATCAAGTAATTGCTTATGGGTTTTAATTGCCTAATGTCTACCGTCCTGTTTGAGGACATTGTTTTGTGACTTTGCTGAGCTATCACTCCTTAAAAATGAAATAATGTGATATGGTAAAATAACGCTGTGAAGATTTGTTACTCTGTCATAAACCTTAATGCACCTCTACAGTACATCTACTATAGAGATACCTGAACAAGACTAGCTATTGTCTAGAATTACAGTGGAGAGTGCCACATTGTTATACTTCCTGTTTTGCTCTGGTGTCTATTTGAAAAGGAGGGAGTGGGACAAACAGTGTGATAGCGTGCGCAAACACAACATAGTGCGGTACTACGTTCACCTGTTGCACAAACAGTGGGCATATCTTCCAGGTAGGTCTGCATACCTGAGCAGTGGCAACACAATACCTGTGGAGCAGGTCCGATTGGTTTCATCCAGTGACTCTCACTCCAATGGAAATAGAGCTAAAAGATCAAATCAATAGAACATTTACATATTTTTAGCCAGCGTCAAAGGCTCTAAGCGTCCTCCATTTGTTACTTTGGAAACTGCAGACAACGGACAGTCAAATTAGGGAGAGATAGCGAGCAGGGGGTGCTCGGCTGTAGGCCAGCACTTTCTCGATGTACAACTTTAGCATTGATTAACAGAAAAGCATTCTAGGCACAACTTAGTCATCGCTTCCCATCAAGGCTGCCACCTTCCTGGATGCTAACATTTGGCATGCTGTTTAATGAAAGATTGTGCATTTATCTAACAATATAATCACATTCAGATTAACCTGCCCCTAGGCGAAGAGGAAGTGGTAATTTTGTTTATGTTTCTTTCTATGTTTTTCTAAACCTATTTAAATGCATTTCTGAACATTTGGTACGCCAAACAAAAGAAAAGCACAAGTTATGTTTCTATCGACTAACTACAATGTTATCTAAATCCAAAGGCCTGTATATCCTTTTTGCCATGGTATGTCCAACACCACACATCGTAACAAAACAAGCTGTGAACCTCCGATTTAAACTCATTAATAATAATAATTAATAATAATTCATTTTATTTATACAGCACTTTTCTAACACCCAAAGTCGCTTCATCATCATCAACATTAAAACATGACAAAAAAAGCATTAGATGCTGAGTTATTTTTAAGAGCCCCAGAAGCTTTAGGCCACTGGTAGATTTGATGCCTTAGCAACCACTGACTTCTAGCCTTTACTGAGCTTTTCATACCCACACTTTATTAATAGTTAACACGAGAGTAAGTCGTCAGAGAGCTGCGTGAATAACACAATATAAATTAATTATGCACTTGCTGATCAGCAGAGACTGTGCCCTCCCTCCCTCTGTCTGTCTTCAGCAGGACAGCTGCCCACCCTGCCAAACCGTCTTTTTTTCTTTCTAAGGCACAGAGAAAACAAACGTATTTACCCTTTCACTCTCGCACTGATTCATCGCAAAAATTTAAATATCGCTAACAACCTAAACAACTATTTTGCGACTCTTTTCAAGACATACAGACATGATCCCAACACTGCACGGCATTGACCAGGCACACCATTTTAAAACTGTTTTAAATCCTAATCCACTGTGGGGGATGTTAAGAGTGGACCCACTAAAGCTCAAAGGGTACAATCTGTTTTCTGCAAATCCTGTGTCTATATTATGTAACACTTAAATACTAGGAAGGTAAAGGGCAAACTATGAGATAAGGAAGTTATTAAAATGTCAGCTGGGAGGATAAATCATAGTGTCAACTGTCAAAACGGCAGAATTGCAGAGGAACAAACTGCATACATTACAAAAGTTGATTGAAAAAATTATAATTTGATGGTTTGGATTCGATTTCAGGTTTAAGAAACACCACACTAGTCACCCCTGACAGGGAGAGGCAAAGGCATGTAAAAGAGAAATCTATATGCGTCTAACAACCCATTCAATATAGTAATGATCTGCAAATTGATGAGGCATTGAAATGTTAGCACCCAAAATCTCATTTAGAGTGACAAGAGCCTGCAGAACTTTAAGAGATGATGGCATCATCTTGTAGATAAATAGAACTCTCCAGAGAACATGATGACATGAAGCATCCATTGTGATTGTACGAAAGGGCTAAATTTATTGGATGTCCCCTATCCCTTTCTTCAATATCAAGGCACAATAAATCCTCAACACTAAACACAAGAAGAACACAAGAGATCTTTAGAAACAAAGACTGTAGATCGTACTTATGGACAAGCAGTGTGCGCTATTCTTAGTTGGGTATAAATCAGGTTATTGGCTGGCTGGCTGACAGCAGTTCCATTGGTTGACCTGGAGACAGGGGAAATTGATGCCTGGGCCAGCTTTAGGGGTATGCTACTGGATCTCCTCTGGCCATGGTCGGTCTGCAAGGTCAGCATTGCACTTCTCCTACTCCTGCCTTATCTCAGACAGGGATAATTGAGGGAGCTGATCGCAAAAGGGGCAGCTTCACGCTTCATACAGTGGATGCCCTCCACTTTATGGCCTTTCATCTTCTCAAATCAAGAAATACAACCACACCCACCTCACAAACACAGAGGCACAAATGCAGTATGTTTGGTGTTACATTTGCAAACATGTGGTTTTTTGTGTGTGGATGTTATTTTACTCCAGTTTGGCTTTGCAGGGTAAACACACTGATTACACTGCCTGTCTGAGAGAGAGAGAGAGAGAGAGAGAGAGAGAGATTACACTGGCTGTCAGAGAGAGAGAGAGAGAGAGAGAAAGAGAGAGAGAGAGAGAGAGAAAGAGAGAGAAAACGTATTCTACTTTAAAACCAAAGCAAACAGAAAGGGGCTAATAGACACTAGAGCAGCAGATATGTAAATGTAAGTGAAACAGGCATGAGTTCAAATCTTCTTAAATCTTCAAAAAGAGCCGAGCAAGAATGAACATGGCTTGGCTTGTCTAATCTCACAATTTGTTTAGTTTTTCTTAATTGGCCTGGCTGGTTTGTGTTTGCTACACATTTCCGCAAATTAGCACTAATTCTGGAGACAGACCCTCCCTGCATGGACGGACTAATGCTTGGTGATAAGAATAAGATGCCTGCTCGGTTTCTCTTGGACAGGGTCCAGCCAGCTCCTGAGGACACTGCGCCTCTGTTCTCCCTTCTATGCCCCAGTGTGTACAGCTCATCCTCAAGCTCATGTTAAATAACTGATTCCCTGATTCCCTTTACAAACAGAATCATGGTGCATGTGAATGATGAAACATCAATAATGGGTAACAGTTTCTTGTCAGACACAGTAAAGACCATTAGAAGGACCACAAAGTTATCTGCATAAAATTGCCAACGTAATGACTCACTAAAATTTAGAATTATCCAAAAGAGTACTGGTGAACGGCATGCAAAATACCTAATAATTATCAATTCCGAACATAACAATACATAAGAGTAAAATCAGCACAAGGAGAAACAAAAATATGTTGCAAACAATACTGAAGTGTCTCAAAATATTTAATCCTTGTTCTATTGCAGTTGCCATCACCGTCAGGGCTCTAAATCAGATGTGGCTCAAATTGCTTTGTAATGGAGAGTAACCCCTCCACCCCACCCTCCACTTTCCCATGAGAGACCATTATGGGTATCTGTAATATGAACATAGCCTGCACACAGCCTTCCAGGCATTAGTCACAGCTTGGCCTCTTCCAAGCTCAGGCGTTTAGCCTGAATTTCATCAGTCTCGTCTCCCTTCGCCTAATGCAGGACAACAGCCCCTTCTTTCAGGATTCAATGCAGACTGCAAAGGGCCAGATAAAGCATTGCAGAGATAAACAATTGGGGCTGGTCATTTAAAATGGCCAGAGGCTATAGCCCATTTTGTCCTCAGTAAGATTATGACAAAATCAGCAATAGTTCATAGTCATTGTCCAGGGCATGGCACATATTGATGAGGCTTTAATTACTCAATGGAACCTGTACTGTAAGGTCATGTAAAGAGTTGTTAGTGGCATAATACCACTGATAATCTGAATTTCAATGGTTGCATTAGGCCCGATTGGAATTTGAAACAAGAAAACAGGTTGGGGTAAAGTAGAAAGACGAGCCACTGTAACTGGCCAGTTAAATAACTGCCGTTGCCTTATTTTGGTCAACCAACCTAGAAAAAAATCTGTTAAATGGAAAAATAAAGAACCCGTCTTGGTTGATTGAAATAGCCTATATGAAGAGCTTGATCCACGCGATGCGATCAAATAATGCCCCCCCCAAAAAAACATTTGGACGCAGGAAATGTTTAAGATGGCAAGACAACAACCTAATGCTTTTGATATTATGATATAGGCCTACAATCGAGATGCATATATACAAACAAAGCCTACTTACTCGAAAGCAAAGAACAGTGAGCAGGTGCCGACGATGAGAAATAGGGTTAGATAGAACACGCCTTTCTGTCGGGCCATCATCACTCGTCCATCGCAGCAGAAAGTATTTTTACCCGGGAGCTTTTCCCATTTTCGCACCTTTCGTGATATCATTACAGCAGACATGATTCCACTTTCAGATCAGCTCTATCAGTAAACAACTGGCTTGTCTGTTAAAATAATAAATATTTCTCACTATGACACGGTAGGCATAAAAATCCATGTAAAATCGACTATATATGGCAGCAACCCGAGAAATATGAAGGCCTATCAGACCATCAAGTCGATATAATTATCAGTCAATGCCTTATTTCCGGCTAGTTAAAAAAAAAATGTTTTAAATGATCTTGTATGCCACACAGTAACAACATCGGCTATTGAAAACGTAGCAAGCTATACAAATTATTACTGCAAATGTGGTTATTGTCTGTTACTTCAGTTGTTGCGTTCTTAGAAATCAATTATGCTTATCCTTGATTTCTGATACCGAAGTTATTCTCTTCAGCGCACCAGCTTCTTCCAATGCCATAAGGCTCCCATATTACAATCTAAAAAAAAATATGAGCCCTTGCTTGTCCTTGCTTGTAACGATGTGTCAGTATTTTATCCAAAAGCTTGGGGCAAATCTTTGCGGTCGAGAGCAAAAAAAATCCCATCTTGGTTCTTTCATTGGGAGATTGGACCTTGACCGGTTGACATTCATATCATCTCGGTACACAAAATGATCACGCGCACAATGAATTCTGATCCTTTTTTAGAAAACGACAGTCTACATAATTTCAAATAATACAATTCCTAAACACTGGAAATTCACAACATCAATAATAGCCTACAACTATCGTCGCCTTTAATATTAGGTGTCTTCGCTCTGTTTTCCCGCAGGATGCGAGCTTGCATAGTATTATCAATGGGGAGCAGGAAACACGCCTAGATTGAAATGTCTCATCTTAAAGGGCCAGACCTGGTCCAAGATGGAACAAAGGAAATGATGTCAACTAAAGGCCTAACCCAGATGTTCCATATGCAGCCCACTATCTCCGTCGTTACTGTTTATATTATATATTATTTAAAGGTAACTTTCAGAGAGAGAGAGAGAGAGAGAGAGAGAGAGAGAGAGACCCCAAGCCAGGGCATATTTTAAATGTAACTTCTTGATTGTAAAAAAAACAAAACAAAAAATAAACGGATCCTAAATGTCCTGACATAGGCCTACTTAACAGATGTACAGATTTCGATGAACTCAACTCTAACCATATGTCTGGGATAGTCAAACATAGTGTGGGAATGCAAAAAGTAAGGATGCTGTTTTCCGTCTAGCAATGCACTGTGACTGTAAAATCTCGCATATTCAACATCAGGTTTTTAACCTAACCTGTTCAATGGCACGTTATACATTAATATGCTACTATAGTTTGAGCTCTGCTGCACTAAGTGGTCTTAAGCATTCTCTGAGTTTGAATTGTACCTTTCTACAACGATACTGCAAATGTATGATTTAGCTGACGGATCTACTAGTATTTAAACATTTACTGTTCAAGTGTTGACTTTCAATTTTAAATTGGCTACTACGTGATGTCAATTGTCCTGCAGATATAATGAACTTCATGCTTCCTTAATGTTTTTTCCTTTTAATAACCTGTTTTTAAACTCAACAATGGGAACAGCCTCATAGATGTATGGCAGTAATCCGTTTTTTTAGAGCACATGGATGTGCTTTTAAATGTTTGTTTGTTTGTTTTTTTACTTTGTGAATAGTTTTTAAAAAAGTCAGTTCACGAAAAACTGTCAAGTCAGAACTTTAAGTAGTGCTATTTCTTTATGAAATACTTAAAATTATAAGGTGCGTGGTGTGCTCAAATCTGAACCCTGTAATAATTAGGTAACGATAGGCCTACTGTTTACATATTTTACATCATCATGACCATCATACTCACCCTGAAAACTCCATGATGTTTTCTTTAAAACCCGTAGAGGGCGCCAATGGTTTGTAACGGGTTTGTGTCCAATGGCAAACATAAGTCAACGGGTCTCTTACTGGCCATCTTGGTACTTGTAGATTTACAGTGTATACAGAGGTACAAATGCCAACTGAATTGTATGATTTGTCCATCTGTACAGATAATCCAGACAATTTGTTGTTCAGGGCCCTCTGCAGTTATCGAATTGCTCCGATACTGGACGCATGCATTCATGAACAACAACGCTGTTGTCTGGAATACAGTCGGTTGCCAGATCTCACAATATTGGGCCAGGCTTTCACAATTATTGTCCGCTTGCTGATTTTACAATAACCCATTGCCTATAACGACCTAAGTTATGGTGTATCAATCTGGTCATGTTTAAGTTACCTACTAGTTTAATACTTTTTTTATGACATATGAATAATCATGGAGAGTTCAGCAACTATGTAATGGCTTACATAGGGTACACATTCCACCACACTATAACACTTGCCTACTATATTGGAAATTGCTGTAGTGGCCTAAATGTACACAAATAATTCGGTTGTACTATACTCAGATGTGCAAGGCACTCATTGCAGTGCAAGTCTTATAAAACATATGCTTTAAACAAACTTACATTGTTTAAGGTTTTGAGATGTTTAAATAAAATATTACTTTGTATTACATTTTGCATTTCTAAATTGTAACTCAATTTACATAAAGAATTACTGAGTGCAGCATACTAAGAGCTTTGATGATCTGTCTAAATTAGGTTTCCACGATACATTTAGATTTCACACCGTGAAAACCACCCTGTTTGTTTTACTTTAAGCATTGCTCACAACCTGGGTCAATTTCACTTCACTGTCAGTCAAGGAAACCCTTGTACACGAGTGCACAACAGCTTAATCAAGATAGTTTAATGAAAGTGCAATCTAATAGTAAGCTACCCTCTCTATTCAGGCTTCGTTTAATATATGCTTATAGTATTACCATTACAACCGGAGTTCCCTACAAGTCGACAAATAGAGGAGGAAGTACACCTGTCACGGAAAAAAAGTTATATGGAACTGCTTGCCCTCTTTATCTTCCGGGATTAGAGCTATCAAAGTTACAGGCAACAGTTTACTAAACGGGAGGGGAGTAGTAGCATGAAAGCCGTCTCATCGCAGAAGTGGGTAAGTTATTTGAAATAACTTTCAAATGGCGACTTTTTTATACAAGCTGGACAGTTATTGACATTTAGTTTCAAGGATCAAGATGCGCCTAAAGTTAGAAGCCAAAACGAATCCGTTTAATTGCAACATAAATCACACCGATTGCAGTTGTTAAGTGCTTTGGTTACAGTTCGCAGATCTTACTATCTTACTCATGCAGGTCTACATGATTTTGCTGTAAATCTGAAATTACTTCGCTGTTGGTGAATTTATCCTAAATGAATAAATGAAATAATAGGCCAAATGGTATTATGTTGAACTTTTCTTAAAGTCGTGAGTTTTCACTAATGTTTTAGTGTTATCTTTCTGTGTGCGGTTTTTACTATGCTTCTCTCACCAAAACCTATGCAACATTTCTTGACGTTTGCCCAAGTATTTATTGCTGCAACTCAGAGTCTCTTTTACTAACAATGAGGAAATAAGTAATATGGTTCTTTCCTTGACTGAGTAGAAAGTATCCTTTGCCTACTGAGCAAGAATAAATTGTTATTTAACAACATTCTAATACAAGTAGTAAGTACTACTGTTTTTACCTTTTAAATACAATTTTGAAAAGAACAGTATATATCCACAAGTCTGTTACTCAAAGAATCAGTACAAATATATCCACCTGTAATACATAACACCAATAAAAGTAGCTGGTAGGTTAGGGCTTTAAACTCTTTTCAACTTTTCCTTCAAGATATTTTTTCCCCACTCGGATAAAGCCTGAAATTCCAGACAGGAACAGGGGAACTGACAGGCTTAATGTCAGGATTAAACAAATTATTTAACCAGTGAACTCCACCCGACTGACTCTGTGTCTTTAGAGGGTGGGAACCTTGTGATATGATGTTATTGCCTTTCCTGTTCCCATTACACTCAGCAACCTTTTGCCCTAAACCAAGGCTCTGTGTGGGATTTAAGACCACAAATAAGTTACCAGATACTCCTATTCATGTTCCCATGTACTATTTTGATCAAATTACTCACGTTTTATGCTAACATCAAACCGTGCCTGAAAGGCCAACCTGTCATTCTGATTTTATCCTTAACCAAACCAACTCTCTAGTAGCTAACTTTCTAAATAAACCACAAGTGTTTTTTTTAGGCTGAGCCTGTCAATAGTCCTTGGTGCCTGAGTCTACACATGCTTCAACTCCTGTACATGAATCATATTGTGTATGATTAGTGACTCATACTGATGTCTTAGTGTATATAAGTAGCACGATGATGTATAGCTGTAGCACTTTGTAAACCTTACCATCTTATGTGGTGAATGGTCTGTTGGACTGTTAGCAGGAGATTGTCTGAGGCTAACATCCCCTCAGGAGGCCAGTGGAAACTGTGCCAGGATCCTGCAAGTGGGGGAGGATGCCTGAGGCTGTAGAAATGATCAACCTGGCCTTCCTGTCCGAGTCTGAGCGCGAGCGGATCCTTGAGGTGCTGCAGAGGGACGAGGAGTTGAGGCAGGCAGAAGAGCAGCGTGTACGGTGAGGACAAGTGCCTTTTAGTTGTTTTTTTTACCCGTGGAGGTATGGCGTCCAAAAGCAGGTTTGCAAACGGTGCCCTGCACGTGTAACGCTTAAACCAGACCACATTCATAGGACAAGGACAAGAAAGGAAGGCGTTTGAAACTTCAGCCCTTCCTTTGGTCAATAATACGAGCTGTAGCCGTGACAACACACATTGACCTTCTGTAGCCTGTTGTCTTTAGGAAGTTGAAGACAGAGCTGCTGGACATCAGAAGGAAGGGCGCCAAGCGCAGCAGCGGGAAGTACAGTGAGCGCAGCTGTGGCCGGTGCCAGGAACCCATCGGTCGACTGGCTGCCAGCTCCAGCCAGTGTAGGGCATGTAAACACCAAGTGTGCCGTAACTGCCGTTCAGGGCCCCCTAATGGATCCTGGGTGTGCAGCGTGTGTTCTAAAGAGGCGTAAGAGGCTCCTTTTATGAGTGCACTCAAACACTGCTTCTGTGTGCTTTGTTTAGCCTTATAACCGTGCAGCCAGTTATGACATTCCTTTCCTAGATTACATTTCTGAGGCTCTGTCTATTATTTCGTGCTATGCTATGCTTTTTATGCCTATTTATTTATTAAGTTACTATACATCATACTTGCCAACCTTGAAACCTAAAAAATCAGGAGAATTTACAAACAACAGTGGTTCTCCATACAAAAAAAATCGTTTCGATGGAGTATTGTGGCAATGAAAATCGGGAGTCTCCCGGGAAAATCGGGAGGGTTGGCAACTATGCTATACATACATATTTTGCTTTGGGGAAAAAAGTTATTTAATTCTACATTTATGCTCTACAGTTCTCTAAAGAAAAGCACAGGGGACTGGTTCTATGATCAGAAGATCAACCGCTTTTTCACAACTCCTGGATACTCCCTAGTGAGGGCCTCTCTAAAAAAGAGACCACCACGTGAGTACAGGAAAATAGATCAGGGCACACACGGTGGTAGAGAAAGTAAACCATTCCACAGCAATACCTCTTGTTAACTGGAATGTCAGCCCTAATAACAAGAATCTGATCCCGGAAACCAGAACGTGGAATGAGATAACCATCTGTTTTTTTGTTTTTCACATTTGGTTGTTTTGCCTTACTTAGCAAACAAGCGAGAGACAGTTGGAGAAGCGCTTTTGAACAGACCTGAAATCAACCCTAGACAGCCAATACCTACAGCCCGGCCCAGATTGAAGAACCTGGCAGCCACCAAAGGGTGGGTTTCCTTTACCTCTATGTCTTGCACTGAAATATAAATAACAATGTATATATTGTAAACAATTTTGAAATGCATATATTACTGAAATATTATATTTGAGTCGTTCTATTTGTTTCTAGCCATTGAAATGTTTTGGTTTCGCAGTGAGCCAGATGAAAATTCACAATCCTGTGGGCCAGAGGGGTCTGTTGAAACTAAAGAGCATGTTGACCAGCTTCAGCAGCGCAGCGACACAGAGTCTGTCGAAAAAGCCAGTCTTTGTAGCGTTAAAACTGGGACTGAGTCTGCACACGGGACCCCTGACCCACGCAAGTAAGCCTATATCCATACAGCCTTACTAATATTAGGGCTGCGCTTTCTT
This sequence comes from Galaxias brevipinnis, assembly GCA_036023535.2. NCBI lineage: Eukaryota > Metazoa > Chordata > Actinopteri > Galaxiiformes > Galaxiidae > Galaxias > Galaxias brevipinnis. The sequence goes on from JAVQIZ010186402.1 coordinate 36,230, forward strand.
TTAAGCTAATTGGGTTTTCTGTTGGTGGTGTTTTTACCCCCAGGAAAGAAAAGACCAATGTTCGTTCCAGTCCAGTCCCAGTCCAAGCAGACAGCCTCAGTATCCACAGCTCTGTTTCAGACGCAGTAAGGGATTCACTTGAGTTTAATCTCTTTCCCCATCAGCTGCATTTGAATAAAATGTATCCTAACTCAATGACAATTCCCCACGGAACACTCTTGCTAAAATCACTCGATCTTTCCAATAGGCGCCACTGGCTAGAAGTAGTCCAACCCCAAGTTTTAATTCCCTCGAAGTGGATGGGCTTTTCAAGAAAAGCGTCAAACGAATTTCTAAAAACTCAGGTGTTTTGTTTTTTTGTTTGTTTCTGTCCAAGTCCTCAAATGCTAGCTTTTAATGATTTTTTAATGTGTGCTAATGTAATGATTACTTTCACGTTTTTCTAGAATTTACGTCAGTGCTGGATCTCCGTCAGGAGGCGGTTGAGACTTCAGAGGTGTCTATGGGGGACAGAAGCAAGTCTGTGCCTGGTCTTAATTTTCAGGTAAATAATACATGTAATCAACACTTATGAGACCCCCGAACTCACCATTGAAATATTTGTAATACTTCTGGGGTGGTGTGAGAACATGGTATGCTTTGAATAAATGTCTTACGAGCCCTCAGATCATGAGATTGTTTGACGTATTACTCATGATTTCAGGATGATGAAGAGGAAGATGAGGACATAGATGACTTGGTGAACATCCATAAAAAGACTGTTGCCTCTGGTGCCTCCAGTCTCCGTAGCTCCAGGGTAACCTCATTTAGAATTTCCCCTCACAGCATCTGTTTACTCAGATAACACACGCTTAAGGACAAAATTGTCGCCAAACTATTTCCACACTGGTATTCCATGTGTTTCTTTCTACAGCCCCTTGAGGCCAAATGTGTGTATAAACAGTTGCACATTTTAAAGAAAGTAGTTGTTTTAACAAACAAAGCGGACCAGTTTTCCATTTTCAGTAAGGTTTATCATTGGCCTTTTTCATTGTGGCGGATGTGTTATGTGCCTCGAACAGAGCACTCTGGGCAGTCTGATGAGCATTTACAGTGAGTCTGGGGACTACGACAGCGTGGAGGTCAGCGGGGACATAGTGTTTTCCCTCAGCTACGACGAGCACACCCAGACTCTCAATGTCCACATAAAGGAGTGTCACGAACTGGCCCAAGGCGACGTCTCACGCCAACGCTCCAACCCGTAAGTATCTCCTGTGACTTAACCAACCCGGTTGAAGGAGAAGCCAAATGAATTGGAGCAGCACGGTGTGATTAGAGCACTGCCTCAGTAATCCGTGTTTACTCTACACACCCTTTGGTCATACTTACAGGACTGACAGATCAGAGTGGATTGACATTTGGCATGTTTACGGTCTATGATATGACTCTCAGAGGTGATTAGTGAATTACACAGGACATCAAACGTCAGCAAACGTTTTGCTGTCAAACCAGCCATCGCAGTAGTTTCAACTGTTGCTGAAAAAACTTTTAGAGGTTGTTGGACATTGCCTTAGAGTTGGGCTTTGTTTTGCAGATATGTCAAGTGCTACCTCCTTCCAGATAGATCTCGCCAAAGCAAAAAGAAGACTGGTACAAAGAGGAACACACTCAGCCCCACTTACAACGAGACTTTAAAGGTGATGTCCTGTCAAGGTCTAGAAGTTGCTTTTAGAACTAGAAGCTCAAACACAGAGGGGCCTCCAGGGTGTGGACATTGCAAATTGCTCTTTCTGCTTCGCGGGTTCTTGATTAACCACATTACGTCTCCACCTTGAGTATGTTGCTAGATTGATATTGACATTAAAGATAACAAAGGCTATTGACATTTGCACTGGCAAACAAATATTGAATTTGTTGGCGGCTAATTTTTTTAATCCATTAAGTGTACAGTGTACAGTGACTAAGAGAAAGATAAATTGGGTTGGATCAACCACTCAATATGTCTGTAAATGCCAGTTTAGGTTTGCATGTGATCAACAAAAGGAGATGGGATGGGAGATGACAACATGCTATTTTTTACTATGATATTAGGAATTACTTTGCTTTGCATTCTTCTAACTCTGAACATAACTTTATTTTTATTTTTATGTTTAGTACACCATCAGTCGATTGGAGTTGCAGACACGCTCCCTGCTGATCTCTGTGTGGCACCACGGCCGCCTTAGTCGCAACGCCTTCCTGGGAGAGGTGGAGGTTTCCTTGGACTGCAGGGACCTCGATTCTACCCAGGAGGAGAGGCTGCCGCTCATGGGAAAAGTATGTCAGGAACCAGTAACTACAGAGTAAACTAATTTTAATGGGAATATGGCCTTTTTACAAGATTGTAGTTGTATAGTAGATTGTGAGACATTTTTATCTGAGACCTTTGATAAAGATAACTCAAGAAGGTATGATGCTGAACAATATAACACTTTAATACGAATAGAAATGAAAGGTCATAATATACAGAAAACCACCCCGAAGTCATGTATCCCAACCCTGATAGTCTCTTTGTCTGAACATACAGTATATACCCCCAGGGTTTCCTAGTTAAGTCTTTCCTATTGGTTAAAACAACAAGTTGCTGCAGGAGTAAGGACCTACACATTTGTTTATTTTTTATGTTATTGATCATCAGGATCATATAGACAATGTGTCTTTTTCATTGGTGTAACTTTGGTGCAGGGGTAAGACTCAGAGAAACATCCGTTTCTCATCAGAATCTTGTTTCAACATGTTGGCCCAAGAGGTGGACAGGGGAAAAGTGGAACCTATAGACACCTCTAACATACAATGGATAACTTCTAAGATATAATTTCTCTTACAGTAATTTCAGGGCTTTGCTCTCTCGACAGTCATCTTCTCCTGTGCAGGCCTCGGCCTTTGCCCAGTATAAAGGGGATCTGGTGGTCTCCCTGAAGTATGTGACAGCCACAAAGCCACCGACTGACAAGACCAGAAGTAGGACTGATTACTCACAATAATCATCTATCATCTTTTTGTTGCACTTCCCTTTTTATCTGACCTCTTCATTTCACTTTAGGCAAGAAGGCAAAGAACGAGGAAGGAGGAGAGTTGCACGTCTGGATCAAAGAAGCCAAGAGCCTGTCTGCAATGAAAGCAGGGGGCACATCAGATTCTTTTGTGAAAGGGTTAGTGACAAAAAGTTCAATTTATTTTATTGAAAACTATTTTTTGACTGTAGCTCTCATGCTTCACTCTTTGTCGAAGAGCAGCATCTTCTAGGATTGTATTTTCTAAACCAAACCCTGTCTTACCATGGTTTGTTGTGTCATATGTCAGATATCTGTTGCCTTCCAAGGCCAAGTCAACAAAGAGGAAAACACCAGTGATGAAGAAGACGCTAAACCCCCACTATGACCACACGTTTGTGTATGAGAAGCTGAACCCGGAGCAGCTCAGGGACATGTGTCTGGAGCTAACCGTGTGGGACAGGGAGGCCATGTCCTCCAATGACTTCCTGGGAGGGGTTCGACTAAGCACTGGCACAGGTAAGTAACAGGGACAAGCTACCCAAAGGATTATTGGAACTCAATATCAGTTACATACGCTTATGTTTTTGGAGACAATTATAATAAACATACCTAAATAGATAACCTGACCAGTAGCCTGACTTTTTTATAGAAATACAAACGGAATCACTTACAGGCAAACTGTCTTTGATCTTTGTTTTTTTAGGCACACTGAAAGTAGGAAAAGAGGAAATAGAGATGGACTCTGTTGGAGAGGAGGTGAGTCTGTGGCAGAAGATGATGCAGTACCCTGATTCGTGGGCAGAGGGCACTCTTCCTCTACGTTCCTCTATGGGCAAAACAAGTGGCAAATGAGGACAAAGGCCACCGAAACACTGAGTGAAAATCTGGTGAAACCGGCTAAGCTTTTAGCAGTGCCATATGAGATGGGTTGGAGATTGGAATGGAATCAAAACCAGCACTTACCAAAAACGATTATCCGTAGAGGTTTCCTGTCAGTTCTTCATAGTTGCATTACAGTTAGCTATTCAATAGTTTTTAGGGAGTGTTTTACTTTCAATCTCTTTGTCTGTTGCATTAAACACATTTAATCTAGTTCATTACATGTCACTTGGAATTTAAGCTTTTAGTAAAACATATTTTTACATGCATAGATTTAATACCAGTAGTCAAATATATTTTAATTTAAATTTATTTATAAACTTTTAAATCATATGTCAATGTTTGTTCACTTAACTTGAGTACAAATATTTTTATTCACCTAATAAAAACATATGAACAGAGTAAATCAGTAATATTCCATGTTTTTTTCTGTGAAATGTGCATATTGATAGAATCCATAGAAGCTACAATGTGATTCGTTTCTGACTATCGGCATAATGTTCAGAGAAGGTGAATAGATTGTTGTACTAGAAACTGCAGTACTTTCCCCGTGTCACCAGAAGAGGCTCTCTATTAATGTATCAGCCACAGACGTCTCTGTGCAGTTCCAGTCTATCTCGCTCCTGTTCGTCCAACAGGTAGTCGTCGATATATGAAAACAACTCGTCGGAAGTGACCGTGCCGATGAACCTCTCTCGGTCGGAACCGCGCTCATCTAGGAGCACCATGTTAAAGTAGGTTTTGGATATCCGCAGGGATCGTCTACAACCACAACAGAGTATGCGTGTTCAAGACAATGCTTTTATTATGATGTTAACGTGGCAAATGAAAGGTGTGTCAAACGCATCATACCTGAGACCCTCAATGACCTCTCTGTCCAGTTGTTGGCTCTTGATGAGGCCCTGTTCACCGGATGGTGAATCTATGAGCTCAATCACTGTCACTTGTCGCAGGTTCAGACCACAGTCAGATTTCTATAAGGTGATGGCAACATGATGACGACACACGGCCTGTGGCTCTGACAGAGAATTTTTAAGGAGGAAACCATGTTATAAAGCAGAGGTATCTTTTCCTTACCTGTATCATTAGGTTCATAAACTTGTACTCTGAATCATCCAAAGAAGGTGTGGAGACAATTAGTAACCTCCTTTTCTCATAGAACTGGTCTAGTAGAGCAGAGGATGTATTCACATCGGTTTTAAACTCCACGGCTGCACACAAACATCGCAAAAGAAAACGGATGTTGCTCTGAGTTGAGGGTTGTTCCTATGATTACTAAATTACTGTTTTGAGTATGAAAGTGTTTAGATTCTCTTAGATAATACAATCTAAAATGTTTATAGGCTCTCAATCGTCATAGTAATGCATTTCAGATACTGACTGACACACACGGCAGGGCCTTTAGACCAGCTGCCGTCGAGCTGGCACACCTGGCCGGCAGACCCTCTCCTCTCATAGCCCCCATCACAGTTGTACTTGCATTCCGCCCCATAGTTATTGCCATCAGACGAGCAGGTGAGAGAGCCATGCAGGGGGGCCTGGAGAACTGGACATCTATTTACTGGAGAAGGCGGAAAATAGGGACAGTAACTACTTATTTTAAAAGTGTTCCAACTTTTTGATGGAAGGCTGCTTGATGCCTGATGTTTGGATGAAAAACATGGCATTTCTAGAATAGCACTGATTTCCATACACCACATAATCATTTAAACACTGACCAATGTGCCTTACCGTCAACACGCTCAATGAACGTGCAGGTTGCCCCGTTCTTGGCTTGATCATATACTTTGTAACGGACAATGTTTATCCCTTCGTTAAAGTTGGTGGCTGGCCCTTGGCCTACCAGTATTACACTGAAGAGAGAAAATAAGGAAACCGGATAAACTATGCAAAACGAAAAAGTGAAACAAAAAGAGGAAATGGGGGAAAAAAGGCGGCATACTCAAGTGATTTATCTGCGGTATCTGTGGCAACAGGAGGGTCCCAGGATACCCTGGCTGTTAGTTTCCCAGGCTCTGCGACCTTGAGTCTGGACAGAGGGCACTTGATCTTTGGGGGATCGTGATCTAAATCAACATCAATTTATAGTAAAGTGTGTTTGGACAAATAATGAAAACAAAATGGAAAAAAGGCTCATATGGTCGAGTCCTTTGTTAGTTTTGGAAGGTCCCCAATGGTCTTGAATGTAAGCTAAAGAAGTGCCCAAGGCAGAGAAAAGCAACATGGGGAATGTTGAGTTCAAAGTTGAGAATGTTTTTCTTTTTTTGTGTGTAGGGAGAAGACCAATCCCATAGCTGGCTTATAAAAACAGCTGAAAGAAGAAGCAATAGAGTTACTGACAAATGGTGTCCTTGTTATGATGGCTATTTCAGATGTAAACTGACTGCACAGATTTTAATGGCTGCTCACAACTGCAAAACAGATGAACACAACTCAACCCATTCAATGTGACATCAGAAGAACCTGATGTGTACCTACCTGCGCAAGTAGGCTCTGTTCCGCTCCATGACCCTCCATCCAGACAGACACGGCTGTTTCCCTCCTCGATCTGATAGCCTCGATGACAGGAATAATCACATCTGGAGTCCACCACAAAGCCACGGGTGCAGCTGTATGTGCCTTGAAAGATCAGGGGCAGTACATGGCACCGGATCTCTGTAAAAAAATATGGCACATTTACTAAAACATACATGATTCTTCAAATTATTATTTGTGTTAAATCTCTCCTATACGCACGGCGACAGTAAGTGGTCCCAGACCAGCGTCTGTTGGGCATGCACTGAAGCGAGGTCTTGCCCTGCAGCCTGTAGCCTCGATCGCAGGCCATCTGGCAGCGGGTGCCCAGGGTGCTACGGTAGTTCCTACCACGAGGAGAGAAGCAGGTAACCTCACCATTGGCCAGGCGCAGAGAATGACACCACTGTGGATCTGAACAGGAAAACGCAACGAGAATTTCCACAGAGCAGAATGGGCCATAATTATGTATAAGCCGAAAGAAGGGTCAAAGCTGAAGCTACTCATTAAAACTGTAAATTACAGCAATTTATTGTTTGAGGGATTGATCAGCCTCTTACTCTTGTAATCCAGTCTGGGAGTGTAATCTTCCTCTGATTCCACCTCATTGTAGTTGCCAAGTGGTGCAGATGCTGAGTCTGAAAAAGGGTATAACAATAGCTAACTAGACATGTTCAGTCATCTAATAGAGTATACATAAAATTGAATTCATTTGAAACAAGTTTCATAATATCCTTATTAGCCAGCATTATGAAACTGTGAGAACTTGACATGAAATAGAGACCAAGTTATTGGCAAAGACAAGGTTTTTCCAGTGATACTCTCTTTCATATACAGGTCTACCACTTGTTTCATTCAAAATGCATTTGGATTTACAACCAGGCAAGTCAGCACGCCCCTTGGGAGTTAAATCTAAATTAATAGTTAACTTCTTGACAAATTACATCAATCATAATTATTTTTACCTACTCCTCATTCTGCTTGAACTCGAAACAAGGCCTACAACTTTCCATGCAGTGCTGTGGGTTTTCACCGCCATCATTCTTTCCCGAGTTTGGTCATTTTTGTCTACACAGCACTTTAAGAAAATGACACTATGTTAAACGATGAGTGCCAAATTTGAAACTTTCCAGTTATTTTTGACTTGGACACGTTTCTTAGTACCGCAGAATTGAGAGCCACTTATTAACATTCAAATTGAATTTTGCAGGACTATTACGTTTTTACTTTTGTCAAATTCATAATAATTTGGATTTATAGAGATCAAGGAGAGCAGCAGATACAGTATTCAAATTAATTCAACAGTTCAAGACATTTAAATACACTGTATAGGGATGTTTGAATTAGTTTGTGCAATACTTTCCATAAAGGCATGCAACAACCACTGTTGGGGGGAAAAAAAGGAAGAATGAGTTTTGCCAATAACCCCACTGATGATACCAAACAAACAAGTTATGGTCTATAAGGCAACTCTGAAGTTCTTCCAAGCTAGAATCATTTGGGTCTTGTTTTCCGTCCTAACAGATGCGTTTTGGTGGATGTTGAATAATTTGTATTGAGTAAGTAATTTGAAGGACTTCAGCTAGCTTGTCCATTGACACCTATTCATTAATTAGACCGTAATCCTCTTGGAACTGTAATGACACAGATCTGAGGGGCCGTACAAAGTGAACAACGAAGACACTTTAACTGTTGTAGGGTTAATTTTCCTATAGCGGTAGTTAAAGACAAAACTAAGTTGTTTTGTAAAGGACTGTCAATATACTTAGCTATTTAAAAACATTCTAAACAAAGCTGTTTTAGCAGCCTTCCCTCTCAAAGGCAAGGCATTACGTTCAGAGATGAGTAGCCCCCTTTGTATTCCTTCTCTCCTGAAAAATTCCATCACATCTGTATTTAATATAAATCATTTCGGTTGCAATGATGGAATTTCCCTACTGCAAGTATGCTACTGAATAATGGACTATATAAATTTGAATGCTGAAATGGAAATGACAAACAGTAGGTAATGATAATTTTAGTTAAACATCTATATAATGTAAAGTAATGTAAAGTACCCCCTAGGCTATAGTAATTTCAAATACAGCCGTTCATTTCGTATGTCACATTTTCGTATTGTCACAGTTTTAGAACTACGCTATGTCAATTCAGAGCCAATGTGTCCTGTGCTAGTAGTCTTACCTTCACTGTTTAGTACCAGACAATTCTCCGTTAGATACGAAAGAAATAACAAAATTACAGGATAACGTGACATGCCTTCACTTTTTGATTTAACACGAAATCCTTTAAAAAATGTGATGAAGATACAAGCCTACGGAAGAAAAAATGCAAGGTATCTTGGAAAGAAAAACTGATATTGTACAAAAAGTGTATGCCTTAAACCCAGACTCAACTAAACGTTCAAATGTATGAAGTCTAACTACGGTCTCATTCCTCAAATCGTCCCTGCAATTCGAAAATTATCTTCACATTACCACTTGGTGGCATTATTACGAGAACTCCAGTCCAGTAATTCCCTAAATCTGCAGCGAGATCACTCATTGAAATACTTACTACAAAACATGTAGGCCTATAATATTTTTATTCTTTATAACTAATGCAATATAAAGCCCTATCGGTTGTAATATATTTTAATAAAATCGATATTACCGTGAAATATAACAGATTACCCCAATAAATCGCACACAAATTGCCCACAAACGAAATAAACAATTTATCTAATTAATTTGTATGAATACACACAGTTTAGTCATAGCCTAATTCTAGGTGCAAGGACGTAATTTCACGGATGCTCATGAACACATTCCCAATTTATTTCCTCTTAAAATGGAAAGGGAATTTGTGAAATGACGACACTTCCCTTTAGCTGCGATTTGTTGTCCCGAAGTCGATTTTTTTTTCTTTCAGCAAAGGAGGTACTCTGAGAACTTTGCTTCTTTTCGACTACTAATTTCTCAACTAATTGAAAAATGGCTCCGCCGTCCAGACGGCTTCAGACTAAGCCAGTGATTACATGTCTCAAGACTTTTCTTATTTCTTATAGTCTCATATTTTGGGTAAGTTGCACACATATGATTTGATAACAATGGGGCTAAGTTGGCTAGCGGTGGATGCCAACATGACACTTCACAAACTTTGTGACAAAGGAATAGGCTATAACATATCATTAGTCTAGCTGGTTACAATGGTAGAATTTCTGGATAAAAGGTATGGGGAAGTTATTTTGGGGAATAGCCGAACGATATCGACCGGCCAATAAGAATTTTTTTTATTTAGCTTTTTTTTTTACAAATGTAGATGTAGATTGAATATCGCTTTCTATACTTTTAGCAACCCGTGAATACATCGTTCCGTATCAACTACGATTGGAAACAGTCGGTCGTTATTTGTTGCCTTGTGCTTGCTTATTTTGATATGATTAAGCAGTCTGTGTGACATGTTTGCGGCTATTTTTCCTCTTATCACACAATACGTATATTGTATATTATATGTAAGACAATCAAAATAAAAATAAAAAATTTGACAATAGACCAGCAAGTGTAAAAAAAAAAAAAAAAAAAAAACATTTATAAACACTTGAAATGTGCCCTAGGCTGTGGCCAGTCTCAGACAACATTTAGTTCAAAGTTCAGACAAACCATTTTATCTGACAATTTATTGCTTTTTAGATAGGGAAACATTTGTTCTTGTATGAATGTTGATTTCTCAATCGATGTGTAATAATGAATGATGATGTTGAAAAAAAAAATTATGCACAAACTAGAGGCTAAAATCTGTCCTGGAGGTAATTGAAATTAGCCTGTCTGGCAATACCTTGGGAATGCCTTTTGTGGACATCTAGTATAGACTGCATTTCGAGCTGTTAGCTTTATCATTGGGCACGCATGTCAGAACCCCATATTGACTAAGTGCAGGTTGAGTTTGAGGCTTGGGAGTTGGGACCTGCCTTATCTAAAAAAAATGTGACTCGATGCAATTGGAGCTAACTTGTCCTGTTCTTTTATAGTTCACAGGAGTAATCCTTTTAGCTGTTGGAGTATGGGGCAAGGTGAGCCTGGAAGCCTATTTCTCCCTGGCCTCTGATACGAGCACTAATGCACCGTATGTCCTTATCGGGACTGGAGCGACCATTGTTATTTTTGGACTGTTTGGCTGCTTTGCTACATGCCGTGGAAGCCCGTGGATGCTCAAACTGGTCAGCACAATGATATGAAGTTCATCTTCACCTTATTCTCTACTTTTTTTTATTACCCACCATGTTCATGAAAGTCAATGTAGTATGGAATTCAGAATGTGTTCTTCCTTTCCCAGTATGCAATGTTCCTGATTCTGGTGTTCCTTGCTGAGTTTGTGGCTGGAATCTCTGGCTTCGTCTTCAGGCATGAGGTGAGAACCCCAAACCAAATGCTACTTTAATGGTCAAGCAATGGAAAGCGGTTTATTTATCTCATCATGTTTGTGTTCCAGATAAAGGCTGTATTGGGGAAAGCCTTTAGGAGTGCAGTGAAGGACTACAATAGCACAGACACCAGGAGCGTTGCTGTTGACACTATCCAGAGGACTGTAAGTAGCTCTTTGAAATATAGACTGTTAGTGTCTATAGTATTGAGTCTATGCTATATGTCATGAAGTCATAGGCTGTTCGTTTCAATAAGAACCACATGACATAAGGTGTATGGTATGTGTCAGGTTTTGTCTTGGATAGGGCAGCTCAGTTCCCTCACTTTGAAGGAAAAGAAATGGAGTGCTTTAAGGTCTGATTTTACTCTTTAGGTCCTGTTTTTCTCTCTATATAAATGTACCCTTTTGGTCATATAATCAGTTAATTTATATTTCCCTTCCATGGTTTTGCTGATGATGCATTGTATTTGCTTGTTAAACCCAATTGTTATAACAAAAAACCTAATGCTATTGAATATTAACTTGCATACATTAGATGCTGGTTGAGGGTTATTATTAACATGTTGGCTAACACTGTATTCAAAGACCTTATCTGAGACTGGGGTACTGTTGCAATTGAGTAGTCAGCACTTTCACCATGCCATCATATCCTATTTATCCATTTTCTGTTCACATAATCCATCGTAGTAGTAGTATTAGTATTATTATTATTATTATTATTATTATTATTATTATTATTATTATTATTATCATAAATAATGGATCATCTCCTTCGGAAATGCTGACCCTCTGTTTTATTTGTAAAGAATGTTGTTGATTTTTGTGTTGTGTGTATTTGTGTCCTCAGTTGCATTGCTGTGGGGTGGATGAGTACAGTGACTGGAATACGACCGACTACTTCAAAGAGAATGGCATCCCTGACAGCTGTTGCAAAGAGCACACTGAGTGCACAATAGAGACGCGCAAAGATATGGAGAAAGCTAAGACTGACGTGTTCACAACGGTAAAAGAAATACCCATATAAATAAGAAGTTTTACCTAATTTTGGAGCCAAAAGAAATATAGGCTGCCGAATAACGCTTAAGGGCCTGATTATTTTTAGCATTACCTGCCTTCTAAATAGGGCACTGCTGCAAGAGACTGTCAACCCTGTATACATAATAAATAAATACATTGGCGACCGTTGTGTGTAAAAACAAGCAGTGACTTTATGTTGCTCAAGTATTCACTTGGTTTTGATATTTAAATTTTCAACTAGGGCAGCACGGTGGCTCAGTGGGTAGCACTGTTGCCTCATAGCAAGAAGGTCCTGGGTTCAATCCCCACCTGGCCCAAGGGCCTTTCTGTGTGGAGTTTGCATGTTCTCCCCGTGTTCGCGTGGGTTTCCTCCGGGTACTCCGGTTTCCTCCCACAGTCCAAAAAACATGCAGGTTAATTGGTGGCTCTAAATTGTCCGTAGGTGTGAATGTGAGTGTGAGTTGTTGTCTGTCTCTATGTGTCAGCCCTGTGTTAGACTGGCGACCTGTCCAGGGTGTACCCCGCCTCTCGCCCTGTGTCGGCTGGGATAGGCTCCAG